>MU685595.1:0-20475 GCA_026770625.1 Nicotiana glauca
TCTCACACGTGGTGAGAATCAAACCAGCGTAGTTCGGGCCGATTGACAATGGAGTAAATAAGCTAACTCTTTTTTCTGGAATTTTTTGAAAGAGCTGCTTTAAAAGAAGAAAGGAAATATTTTTTGTTTGATTTTTTATTTTGATTTTTGTTTTATTTCTGAAACCAAGTCTCCTAAAGAAAAAGTTTATTTGTTTTTTATTTGAGTTTTGGGAGTTTTAAAAAGTAAAAAGAAAATATTTTGTTTTGAATTTCCATTTGTTTTCTCTTTTTCTAAGAAAGAAAATATTTTTGGATTTTGGAAGTTGCTTCTTAATTTTCAGAAGTGTGACTTTTAAGAAAATATTTTTTGAATTTCTAAGTTTTTATTTATTTACAAAAGTACTTCTAGAGAAAAGAAAAAATATTTTTTGGACTTCCATTTTTCAAATTTTTTTTTATGGACATTTACAAATGAAAGACATCTAAAGAGAATTTTTGGATTTTTGCTTTTGATTTTTTTATTTTTGGAAAAATACTTCAAAATGAAGGAAATCCGTATTTTGAATTTTGATTTTTCTTGATTTTTTCTTTTTTTTCGTATGAAAGACATTAGAAAGAAGGAAACCTTTTTTTTTAGTTTAAAAACTACTTTTTTTCTTCTAATTTTCTAAGGAAAGATTTTTTAAACAAGGAACTAAAGGAAAATATTTTTGGATTTTTTTTTGAAAATTGGGGTCGGAACCGATGAGGTTTGCCTACGTATCTCACATCCGGTGAGAATCAGACCCGCGTAGTTCGGGCCGATTGGCCAAAATCAAAAACTATTTTTTTTTTTACCAACAATCTTTCAAACATTTTTTTTTCCATTTTATTATTATTATTATTTTTTAAAAAAAAAAATCCGGCAGCATTTCGGTATTATTTGGGCATTGGTTTTTTTTTTCACAGTAAATAGTTGTACTTCCTGCTATTTTTTCAATTTTTCACTCATCGTACACAGGGCGGTCAACATGCGGAACCGAGCAAATAAATACAAGTAACACATAATATGCATCAGGATGGTCATTTAATTCGAGTCACCTGTCCTAGACAGACCCAACCCCTGTCTTGAGTCCCCTAAGTCAGAATGCGCGTGATGCAAATAAGCATCCTAGTAGGAGTTCGGCATGATTTTATTGTTCATCTAGGTTTAAACCCTAGGTTTATTGATCTAGACTTGGTTTACCCGAGCGGACAACTCGGCCGAGGAGGAGACAGCGTACCGGGGATACAGAAGCTCGCCCGGCTTTGCAACTTATCCAAACCTTGTTCAAAATTTGGTAAAAAGACTCTAACAGAAGAGAAGCTACACGAAGTGCACCCTTCTCCATGATGTAGAAGACTCAGAAAGAGGGAGGGATTCGCGACAATTTATATACAATTCAACAAATATTAAAGCGGTAAAAACATTTAGCACGTAAGGCATGGAACATGTATCAAAACCAAATAAAGCCAAATACAACAATTTGACTGAGCTCGAATTCTTGAACCCTGAACCGAAATTCTGAGTTTTTTCCCCCAGCAGAGTCGCCAGAGCTGTCATACCTCCTTTTTTTGCTACTTTGCTACGGATTTTACTACACCCAGAGAAGGGATTTAATAAAGAAAGGAGTATTTTTCAATTTAAGGACAATCGAAACGGGATTGGTTTGAATCCCGAATCGAGGAAGGGTTTGACTCTGTTTAACAGTCGCGAACCAGAAATCCGGATAAGGAATTCTATTAACCCGGGAGAAGGTGTTAGGCATTCCCGAGTTCCGTGGTTCTAGCACGGTCGCTCAACTTCTATATTTGGCTAAATTTTGATTTTTATACATGTTAAACCTACAGTGCAATTTTAAAGTTATTTACCACTTTTAGTCAATTATTATTTTATTTAAGAAAGTGAACATCGTTTAAGAACGTCTTTTCGGATCATGTCACATGAAATGCACCCGGATCCTCGACACATTCTTTTTCAACGTTTTCAGATTTGGATTTGGGTCACATGAAATGCACACCCGAGTTTAGGAAGGTAATATTATTAACATAATGCGCCTAAAGCAACTATGCACTATTAACTTTGCGAGGGCCATGGAAATTTCAACTAAATGGCATGCCTAGATTTTTAAGGATAAAAAATTAATTAAGTGAGGGCCATGGGTTTTGAGATTTTATTTGGCATGGCACGCCTCAAAAATTTAATAAAGGATTGTATTCAATTTAAAGCAAACTACAAATGTTAATAATTAATTTTTTTTAAAGCTAATTTGAGATTATTGAGAAGTTATTGACTATGAAACGAGGTACAGACACGAAATTATAGGAGAGCATTGTATAGATTAATTATTTTTATTCCTTGTATAATCCAAAACGTGAAGCTCGTCACATTAGAAACACAATCTGGTTCAAATGTCCAACATCCCAATACAGAAACACAAAAGCAATAAAATTACAAGAAAAAGTACTACAATATGCATCAAAATTGTCACATAGTCAATAGCAAGTCAAAGCTGCAAGAACACATATAAAGAACTTCAGGTGAAATAACACCAAATTCTATATACCATACAAGACTTGAAAGAACTAAACATTCTATGTACCACACCAAATGATGTTGCAGTGAAGATCAAGCTTAAGACCGAGAACAGACATGATACTATAATCTTGACATAAAATAATATCACTTCCTCTAGGTAAGTTAGCAGTTTTCCATCTTATTCATGACTCTACAGATTTCACACTAATCATTAGCAATTAAATATTTTGCAACAGTGGAATTCAACTAACTTATTAAAACTTTTGGGCCATGATTATCTCCTGACACCTACACCAACTCCATTCGCAACAGGGATAGAAGGACAAAAGTGGAACATTGATACCCCAAAAGAACACCAAAAGCAATGCAAGTTACACATAAGTCTTCAGAGATTACTAGATGACAATCCTCTCAAAATAATCACATAACCGTTATCTTAGAACTACAGTTTCATCCAAATCAATCCACAACAACCTTAAGAGTAACACAAATTTCGATGTCCACGGTAATCTAACACCAATTCGATCATTTTTCATTTGATGAGGATATAGCACAAGGACTTTAGAATTTACCTGCTTGAAATCAAAGCCCAGCTAGTAGCAGTCAACAGATCCGGCAATCAACAACTAACAACTCTATGTAAAATTCAAAGTAATTAAACGCTAATACTCCAAAAAAAATTTCGAGATTTTGCACAGAACATTAACTACGCCTCAAACTAACGATACTTATACTCACCGATTGCACACGAGATGCCACATCGATTTCCATACTTGTTTTTGTCATTATCACCTAAATCCACAAAATGTTCCAGGTATCAGTTAAATCAAACACCTCAATCAAAGTTATTACATTGCACTTATGCTAAAAAACAAATTTCAACACGTTCAAATATGCTAAAACAAAATTTCAACAGATTCAAACAATTGGAGCACATGAGCTAGAAGTACATCCACAATTTCATTACGAATCAGAAAGGATATACAGGATTGGGATATGTACCTGGTCGCTTAGGAATCAACCTAAAATTGACGAAGAAAGGCTCTTCAACTCAAACAGCTTTAAAATTCTAGGAAATATGCAGCAACTAAGTAGAAATTAGAAACAACTTTGAATCTCTTCTTTTTTGTTCTTCATCTTTTCAGATCTGAG
The DNA here is from genome assembly GCA_026770625.1 of Nicotiana glauca. Lineage (NCBI taxonomy): Eukaryota > Viridiplantae > Streptophyta > Magnoliopsida > Solanales > Solanaceae > Nicotiana > Nicotiana glauca. The sequence goes on from MU685595.1 coordinate 3,691, forward strand.
GTTCAAATCCTTGAATCCAGAAATTGATTTTTTCGGTTCTCTACTGTGAGTGAAGGAGGAAGAAGCATGAAAAAGGAATGGGAGTTTTTTTTTTGCGCCAATCTCCAGGAGAGGGGCAATTAATACGCTGGGGAGGAAGAGGTTTGATTACTGTGATTGTAGAAGGAGAAGGAGAGATCGATGAATATCCTCGGAGATGCGCATTTCTGTGTGTGTATTTATAGTGATAGGGTGGGGAGTAGTTTTGGGGAAAAATATTTTGGGGAAGGTTTTGGGGGAAAAATATTTTGGGGAAGGTTTTGGAGGAAAATATTTTGGCTTTTCAAATGTTTGGCCAATTTGAATTTAAGACCAAATATTTTCACTTCCCTCTTCTTTTTGTTGTTCTGTTCTTTCTTTAATTAATTAAAAACCTAAACTAAATTTCTAAATTGATTTAAATTGTAAAATTCAGCTAATTATCTAACTATGTAAAAAGATCACTTTTTTGTGATTTTTGATTAATAGCACAATTAACTCAATGTAATTAATTCTTAAATGCAAATTAAACCTAAGGTGGCATGAAATTAAAATGTGACACTTTTTATGGTTTTTCTATGATTTTTAAAAATATTAAAAATGCATGCAATACAACTAAATAAAGAAAAACACCTAAAAATCAATAAAATTATCTTGGTCTATTTTTCGGAGTTATTTTCATATAGGGCAAAAATCACATGCTTACATAAACAAAGTAGAAAAAAAAACATGTAGACCTTATAGCATGTTATCTACCCATTCATGAAAAACTTAAAGCATCCCAGCTTCCTTTTCCATTAACTTCCCCATCATTCATTGTTATAGATTATTACTGGCCCAAATACAACAATTACATGTGCAATTCAAGTACCAAAATAACCCAGCAGTGCCTTCAGGACCTTCACCAGCCTTATTCTTGCATATCCAACAGGGCCAACACCAGACTCACAAGCATATCTGACCAATGCTCTGATCCAATAACACACACATGGCCCAATAAGCCAGGACCCAAACATGAAGATGATTATCTTGCTTACCCATTATCAAACAACACGTTCGGGGACATAAATTCAAAGATATCATTCAGGTCACTCATACTTCAGGCAAGGGCATATGCACAGGGGTTCCAGTTATCACAATCATCAGCATGAAGATTTTCCAAGCGTCATACTAAGGATGGTGCCTAGCAAGTAGAAGAGCACACATGCATAGGGACTTCATAATTACACAGAATAAGCAGGTGCATGGGGCTTTCAAATTAGCAAATAAATTTAAAATAACAAAACCCTTAAGATACACCTGATTAGTTAGGAATATGGCAAACAAGAATCCATAGAGCAAATGATCTAAGCATGAGAGTTCAACGCAAATAGGGGCATGAATTGCTTCTAGGAATATTAACAAGTGACAAGCACATTCTCAAGATGCACCCTTGGGACAGATAGCCCAACAGTCTTCCTAGGAATAACATAAGAATTCAAGGCATGACACAACTAAGAAATGTAGGCCAATTCAAGGCAAGTAGAAGTGTTAATAAAGAAACTTATTAAAGAAACTCAAGGTCGACAGTATCACAAACTCAGCACCACAACTAATCAGTAAGCAAGTACCTAACGCAAAATGATCACATATAGCAGGTTCATTTACGCACATCAAAGGTTCCCTAGGCATTGAACTCGAGCAAACCTAGCACTAGCAGGCATGGGTCTACAGAACAGGATGATAGTAAAATAGGCAACTATAGTAAGGACTGGGGTTCACAAATGGCAATTATTGTTTGAAGAGTTCATAATTCATATAGACATGATCTTTTTAAGAAAATCAGCAAGTATCAAGTTATGCATGAATGGCTTTGTATAGAGAAGTACAATCAAACAAATTTTGGGCATCAATTTGTATCTTAGAGTTTTAATACAAAAATAGCAAGGCATGAATATGGGAAAGCAATAAACATAGTAAACTCATGTATGCATAAATATAGTAGACTAAGCAGGTTCAAGATTGTCGAAGTTACACATGCAGAAGTCCAAGTCTAGGATTTAGGAAAGTTTAGATGCTAGAAAATACAAAACTATAGACTAACTTCAAAACGAATAGGATTGCAAACAAAGGCAACGTCACATAGAAATCATATTGGTTTACAAAATTTAAACAAGCATGGATATTCAGAACATGACCACAATTTTAAAAAAACAATTTCAAGAGTCAAGGTACTCACCAGTTGCAAAATTAACAAATAACTAAGTAAGAAGAACAATTTCCAGTAGCACTTTTAATTGTCAATAGAAAAAGAACAGTAAACCCCCAAAATCCCAATGTGTCAGAGTTTCCACGGGGTGCAACTGAACTCCAAGCAGTGCTCGCAATGAGAAAGAGTAACAATCAAATTTCTGGAGGCCTTGGCTTTCAGCTGGCCAATGTCTCAAATTCCATAATAGTATAGAATTAGAGAATAAGATAGCGTAACAATAGTTATTTCATTGGCTAAGGTCCATTCAAAAAGGGAATTGGGGAGGGTTTATATAGCATCAAAATTACATATTTTATGCGGCTAAAATCGGAGAGGCCAATTTTACGATCAGCGAGACATTGCGCAATTTCACCCCAAGGGGCCAATGGAATAGCTCGGGGTTCGAAGATTTCGAGGGCTCTTCATACCCGATGTTAGGGTAGAATAAACCAATGGTTATCACAAGTAAGCAGGAAGTTCCCTAGGAGCAATATTTTTTTTGACAACGTCTACACGAACAATGATAGGCTGCGCTAGGCTAATTGAGTGATTGTACCCGCTATTTATGTAATAATTACACATGTTTCATAGGGGGATTTTCCGTCACCTATAAAGGGGATCATTGTCATTCTGTAATAGACAACACACTCCATTCAATACAAGAACATTCTTCCTGCTCTCTAACTAAAACATACTCTCTATTTGGTTATATTGCTCACATTTATTATATTTTATTAATTATTCTTAATTTATTTCTCATTATTGTCCATAAAGATCCACAATCACATCTCTAATAATTGTTAATTCTCCGCCAATCCCCCAAATCGGGCATCTGACTCGACCTCGAGGCCCTGCACGCGCTACCTCAAGGCTCTGATCTTCAATTGTTCGATTTTGTTACTAAGCTATCCGTAAGCTCTTATCTTATTTTCTAACCTTGTCACTTAGCATCTATTGCCTAACAACTAGCATAAAAGTATATCATATATTTTTATAACCACAAAAGTAAATCTAATTGTTATTATCATTTTCAAGGTAAACAGCTTGGCGCCAACTGTGGGGGTAAAAATAATAATAATTATTTTCTTGCTGGTTCACTACATAACGCAAGTTATCTTTCACACTTTTTCTTGTCCAAGATCTTTGATTTCAGGTCAAAATGTCTAACTCAGTAAACGCATACAAAAACGATGGCGGTCCCGCAAACCATAGAGAGTATGGTGCGGCTGCTCCAAGAAATGGTACATGACCACAAAACCCTAAGGTTGAACCAGAACCTATTCCCGTCGATATGTTCTCACACCACACTTAACGCATCGGTGTAAGTTTCCACATTAATAGGAATATACATCGAGAAAATCAATAAGACACTCGAGAGAACCTCAGTCAGGATGAAAGAAAGGCAAACAATGAGAGTGAAGCGGAAAAACGTCAACACGTCATCTATATGATTATAGGAGGGACCAACGTTCCCCTGGGATGCATGATCAAGCAGATGAAGGTTTCCACGGCAACACAACAGCAAACTTGGGGTCGTGTATCTGAGGACATCCTCGCGCTTAGCGAGGAAGACTTCGAGACTTTGTCTCATCCACACAGTGATGCGCTCGTAATATCATTTCTCTTAAATAACATTAAAATCAAATGTGAACTCGTGGATCCAGGTAGCTCGAACAACGTAATCAGATCGACGGTGGTAAAACAACTTGGATTACTCAACCACGTCATACCTACCTCCCAAATCCTCAATCGCTTCAATATGGCCGGCGAAGAAACAAAAGGAGAGATCACCCTCCCTGTCAGCATATCCGATGCAGTTCAGGATACCAGATTCCACTTTATTAAGTGACATGCGAGGTATAATTCCTTGCTCGGTAGGCCATGGATACATAATATAAAGGCAGTGTCATCGACCCTGCACCAAATGATGAAGTTTCCTACAAAGGACAGGATAAAGACAATATATGGAGAGTAGTATGCAGTGAAAGAAATATTCGCGATCCATGATGAGGTACCAAAATCTGTACTCTCCACCTTGGAAGAGTTGGAAAGCCAACATACACCCGAGGATGACGAAGAAGATTTCCTCGCTCCCAAAACCTTCATCGCCTCCGAAGAATCAGATGCAATGAAGTCGATTATTGAAGAACTAGAGCAAGACACATTTATCGAGCATCTCCCGGATCGTAAGGTATACCTAGAGACGGGAGTGACCCCCGAACTTAGGAAAAAACTCATTCAATTTCTTATTAACAACGTCGAGTGCTTCGCTTGGTTCCCATTTAGACATGACCGCGATCCTGCTGGAAATAACCACCCATGGACTAATTGTCGACCCCAGATACAAACCGGTAAAGCTAAAAGAGACCCAGTCCGAGATGAAACATGCATTCATTAAAGACGAGGTAACAAAACTCCTCAAAATAGCGTCTATTAGGGAAGAAAAATATCCTGAATGGTTGGCCAATGTGGTGGTAGTTCCCAAAAAGGGGAAAAACTAAGAATGTGCGTACATTACAAGATATAAATAGGGCATGCCCTAAGGACTCGTTTCCATTGCCCAACATATATCGTTTCATCAATGGCATGACGAGCCATAAAACCCTCACTTTTCTCTATGCCTGTTCGGGGTATAATCAAATTCAGACGAATCCCGAGGATCGAGAAAAAACTTCATTCATCACAAAGTACGACACGTACTATTATAGAGATCCTGCTGGAAATAACCACCCATCGACTAAGTGTCGACCCCGGATACAACTAGGTAAAGCAAAAAGGAGACCCAGTTCAAGATAAAGCATGCATTCATCAAAGACGATGTAACAGAACTCCTCATATATGGTCTATTAGGGAAGTAAAATATTTCGAATGGTTGGCCAATGTAGTGGTAGTTCCCAAATAGGGGACTAAACTAAGAATGTGCGTAGATTACAAAGATATAAATAATGCATGCCCCAAGGACTCATTCCTATTGCCCAAAATCGATCATTTGATCGATGCCACGATCGGCCATGAGACCCTCACTTTTATTGATGCCTATTCAGGGTATAATTGAATTCATATGAATCCCAAGGATCAAGAAAATACTTCGTTCATCATAAAGCACGACATGTACTGTTACAATGTAATGCCCTTTGGGATGAAAGACGCAATGGCCACATACCAACACCTAGTTAATAATATGTCCAAGCATCAAATAGGTAGAACCATGGAAGTCTATATTGATGATATGCTAGTTAAGTCCCTGTGCACAAAGGACCGTTTGGCTCATTTGCAGGAAACGTTCGACATCCTCAAAAGCTACAACATGAAACTCAATCCCGAGTAATGCGCCTTTGGGGTAGGATCGGGCAAATTCTTAGGTTTCATGGTATCAAACAGAGGGATCGAGATCAACGCTGACAAAATCAAAGCCATCAAGGAAATTACGATGGTAAAGAACGTAAAAGCTGTGCAACGGCTGACCAGGTGGATAGAAGCCTTGGGACGGTTCATATCAAGATTGTCAGACAGGAATCACCATTTCGTCTCCTTACTAAAGAAGAAAAAGAACTTTGATGGATGCTAGAGTGCCAACATGCTTTAGAGACTTAAAGCGATACCTAACGGGCCCGCCTTTAGTCCACCAGATTTGTGTTTTAACAACATACCACATTCGGAGCATATTACATAAACCTGAATTGGCGGGACGATTGGCCAAATGGGCCATCGAACATAGGGGATACGATATCGATTATCAACCTCGAACGGCTATCAAGTCAAGTTTTGTAGACTTTGTAGCCGACTTCACTCTTTCCCTCTTACCCGAGGTCGAGAAAGAACTTTTGCTTAAAATAGGCACATCTTCTGGGATGTAGACCCTGTTCACTGACAGAGCCACGAACGTAAGAGGGTCCGAGCTTGGCATAGTCTTAGGACCACCTTCTGGAGGAGTAATTAGAATATCTATAAAAACTGCAAAGTTAACTAACAATAAATCCGATTATGAGGCTATGATTGCACGTCTGGAATTGGCCAAAGTTCTAGGAGCCGAGGTCAAAAAAGCAAAATGCGATTCCCTGCTGGTTGTAAATCAGGTAAATGGGAGCTTCAAGGTTCGAGAAGATAGGATGCAAAGATACTTAGACAAAATGCAAGTCACATTGCACCACTTCAAAGAATGGACTCTGGTTCACATACCTCGAGAAGAGAATAGCGAAGCTGATGCCCTTGCAAACCTGGGATCGTCTGTTGAGGAATATGGCATACTCCCCGGGGCTATTGTTCAAGTAACTAAATCAGTAATTGAAGAAGGTAACGTCGAGATCAACTCCACTAGCCTGACACGTGATTGGAAAAACAAATATATTGAATATCTAGAAAGTGGAAAGCCACCAGCAGACCCAAAAATTTTGAGGACTGTGAATACAAAGCGGCCTGATTTTTTCTCGACGCCCTCTTTTTCTCGCAAAATCGGATTTACGACATTTGGGAAAGACAAGTCTATTCCCGTTTGGGAATTGGGTTTTTGGATTTGAAGAGTCGCCACCTAATGATTAAGTGCATTAGGACAATAAGGGAAATAATTGAGATGAAGAACCAGAGTTTGGGTAGGGGCTAGAAATTATCTCGAGGGAAAGTGTTAGGCACCCTTCAAGATCCACAAGTATGGTTCCCGGCCATGTTACAATTATGACTTTAAGCAAGCAAACATAAATAGACAAGAAAGAATTACAAATACAAGGGGGTTTTCATATAATAGTTTCAAAATAATTTGAAACTAAAACGAAGTTAAAGAAGATGAAATCTTACGAAGAAAGTAGTTTAAAATTCAGAATAAACGAGTGAAGAGGGAGAAATTTTACATAATTGCTAGAAGTAGTAGTTAAAGAAGCCGAAATTTGAGAAAAGCAGTTTTCGAAATTAAATAAACAGGTAAAGGGAGAGGGGTCCTACATTTATAAATAATATGTATCACCCCACACAACACCCGATAACCGTTTGTACACGTGATGTTATCGCGTGGTCATCATATCCATATTCTACCCTTCCCACCCCGTTAAGGTATTAAAGCGCGAAATGTCTCGTTACTTATTGCATGCTAGTAACCATCCCAATCCTATCAGTCCTGGAGGCATTTGGACTACTAGTCCTAAAGGGAGAGGAGTTTGGGGCCTTTTGGGAGTTTTCAAAGAACAAAATACTAAGGCGTCAATCAAAACACATAATGCAATTCAAGGGGAAAACAAATAAGCAAGTAGGGCTCAAGTAAGCCTCCTTAAATCAGATAAAGCCATAGAGTTTAGCATGTCTTGCACGTACTGGTTTGGTCTTAAATTAAATAAAGCGACAAACGGACTGGTTCAACACATATTTTTAGATGGGAAGTCTGTATTAGGCTCGCTCGAATGCAATTGTCTAAAACTGATCCAATTGATTAATTAATCCTTTGCCTAACTGTTGGATAGAACTACTGATTTTAAAATACAAACGGATTATAAAGCAAAGTTATAGATTAAAAGGAGTTTCAGAAAAAGAATGTGTTGTTTGTGAAAAAGGGGTCTAACGGAAAAGAAGTGAACTTCTGAGGACATGCAGACTAATTGGAAGAAGAGTTTCACAAGTCTTAAACGAGTTTTCAGAAAGATATAGATTTGTTTAGAAAATATCTGTTACTTTACGAGCTTCTGTAAATACTAATTTCAAAAGGTGAATGCTGTTTTGAATGAATGAAACGGCTCAGATTCAAAGTTCCTATAGGAAAGCTCTCTATGCGTTAACTGATTTTGACCTTTTAAACAGGAATACTGTAGACATGGTATCTATATGCAGTTTTGTTGTTAAGCCTAATTGTTTGCCTAATGATATGCAAAAAATGCAAATCCCTATAGGTATGTTATCTATATGCATAGTTGTTAAGCCTAATTGCTTGCCTAATGACGTTATTATATGCAAAAAATGCAAATCCCTATAGGCATGGTATCTATACGCTCAGTTGCATAAATCAAATGTTAAATCCTATAGACATGCTTTCTACATGTGAAGTTGCTCAAATCAGAAATAAAACCTTATAGAAATATTTTCTACCCTTAGTGCATAAAAGTAAATCCCCTCCCTTTTTTCACTAAAACCCCATGGGTTTATACAAATTATTACAGACCAGAAGAATAAAACTAAAATTAAAAGTACATCAGGAATTATCAGCTACATTCGAACATCCTAATTTAGATTTAGTGTCTAATAATATGAGATTGAGCCACTTTTGAGATCCAGATTTCCAAGGCCTTCTCTTAACTGGGGTGTTTCAGGGATCCAAGGGGTTTTAGGAAACCCAGGCAGTGCTTACACCCAAGATGCTAATCAGAATGAGTTATAGTGCAGTGTCGAAGAGCCAACCCTCATGTGTCCATGGTCAGAGGGAGCTCAGGGGTCCCAAGGCAAGGCTCACAAGATAGGGGCAGAACTTAAGTTCTAAGAATGAGTGCAAGTGCAATAGAGAGGGGTAAGGAGTGCCAAGGCAGGCTGGTGGTCATACCTAACCATGAGGTAGGCTAGCACACCCCTGACCAATCCTGTTGGCCAAACATTGGAGAGTAAGGACCTACTGAAGGTCAAGCCATGGCCTGGGTAGTAATTAGAATACTGTCAAGCCAAAGCTTTAACTCAGCACACGTAGTTAGGGAATGAGGAGAGGAAATTAAAAGAGCGTTGGACCCAAAGGGTCCAGTTCATATCCATGGACAATAACTTTGATATATTGCCATGTTTTGAACCATATCTCAAAACACATAAGGGAATATAGGAATGGGATTAATTACAAGAAGTGAGCAGGATATAAGCATATTGAACAAAGATTAAATACTTCATACATTAAAGTAAACATGGACATAAGAACTGGTAAGTAAATGCATTGGAGTTGGGGCTGGAATTAGAACTAGGACATACCAGTTTCAAAAAGCAAAGAGAGCAGAAATCTTGTAATAGGCCACAATACAAATAGCAAGAGTATACTTATGCATGTTTGTGTGAGTTCAGAAAAAGACTCGAGTGTTGGTTCTGTGTGTGTTAAGAAAGGTGCAGGTATTTATAGTTTGAAATCAGGCAGGGAACAAGGTAAGAACATAGTCATGTTTCAATTAGAATTAAGCAGTAGAAAATCCTTTTAATTGAGGAGTTCAAATTTGAACGGTAAAGGGCGGAAGTAATTTCAAAAAGGAAATCAAGTAAACATATTGTGCATAGCATACAAATAAGGCGTAAATACATAGGGGTTTTAATTAAGGAAAGAAAATTTGAAATACACGGTTAAGTAAATAAGGCAAGAACAAAGTAAATCAATTAGTACATAGTAAATCAGGGAATCAAGGATTCAAAATCACTAATGAACCAAATCAGGAATAGGGGAATTAAGAGGTTAAAGAGAATTTTCAAATAAAAAAAGGAAAGAATCAACCAACTTACACAAGGAAGTCTGAAATCAGTCCCAAAATTCTAGAGGGACAACCAGTGTATATAAAGAATGCACAACATTGGGCGTATGAGGTTAAATCTTGGCAAAGAGAAATAGTAACGCTATCAAAACATGGTAGTCATATAGAGTTTAGCAAAAGGTCAGAACCACATGGAGAAACAAAGTTGAAACAAAGATGAAACAACTTCAGGAACTCGGAGATTAGCGTTTTGAAACCAAGCAAGTTTATAGATGAGAAGCACACACATCACGTAACAAGTGTCCTCAAAACTCGAATGAAACCCTAAAATTCTAGGGTTTTTATCATTAATCAAGTCTAGAGACAAAAACTAGCAAGTCAGGCAAAAATACCAACGAAATAAGTTCAGAAAACTCACAGGGACTAAGACCTAAAACATGTGTTTCCTAGAAAACTTCATGAAAACCAATAAGAGAAAAATTGTGCAAAATACAGTAGAGGAAATAATAAGAACAAGGTAGAAGAAAACACAATAGGAGAAAACACATAAGAATCACAGTAGAGCATGTAGAATCAGAGAAACCCTAAGTCGGAGAAGATGAAAGGTTTGAAAGCAAACTTTTTGAAAGAAACTTTGGGAAATCATTTGAAACCTTAAAATAAACATAAATCTAGAACAAATCTAAAGAAATCAGGAGAACCTCAAGAGGCTAGGGTTTCACTAGAACCCTAGAAGCGAGAGAGCCTAGAAAAGTCACGATCTAAGCCAAAGAATATCACAATCAGGCTCAAAAGGCCAAGAGCCACCAAAGCAAGGCCGGAGATGGCCGGGATCTTCGAATAAGTGAAGGTATGAGCAAAGAACCTCAAGGTATGGCCTAGATCATTCGAACAACAGGCATGCAGGAGCTATAGGAAGCAGGTACAGACCTTTAATGGCTTTGGAAGCCATGGATTCAGGCGGTTTTGGGTGGTAACCGATGGGAGGCGGCTAGGGCTAGGTTTTAGGTCTTAGAGAGAATCAGAGAGGAGAGGGGTTCAAGGGCGGAGGGATAGGAGAAATGAGAGAATTAGGGTAGTCGTGTGTATTAAAAAAGGAAGGGACGAATAGGGGCCGTTTATCTCAGAGATCAACGGCCAGGATGAAAAAGGGGTCTAGGTCGGGTTATTTGGAATTGGGTCGTGGGTTAGGTTTAATCAGAATTGGGTTGGGAATTTGGGGCTGAGATTGGACCTAATTTGAGGCTAAAATTGAAATAGATGCGGCTGGTATTTAAATAGCCAATTTTCCTTTGTTTAATTTTATAAAATAGTGAAAATGACTTTGGGAGAAATCAAAAGCAATGAACCCCTTCATAATTCATAAATATTAATTAAAAAATACTGGAACTAATTTTACAATTACAAAATACTATTAATCGTAAAATAGGCTATGATAGCAATTATATGCAATTTAGCTTTAAAAATACCAAATAAATTCATAAAAATATGCAAATATCACCTTAATTATATTTTGGTGTAAATATGAGAATAAAATAAGTTATTCACCAAAAATGATAATTTTTGAAATAATTACTGAATTATGTAGTATTAAAAATAGACGATAAATTGGTTTAAAAATCATTAAAATTTTGGAAAAGTACAAAACTCTTGTTTGTGCTTATATATGTACATATATGCTATTTTGAAAGTATTTTGGGTATAAAAGTACTTAGGAAAAAATTGGGTATCAACAACTGCCCCTCTTTACCCGGGAAGGATGAAGGAGTTGTCGGGTAAAGATATGATGGCAAATTTTGATTGGGAGCGGTGATTTGAAAAGAATTTGACCGAGCTATTATTTCTGAGCTGCCCACATATCCTTGGTTTTATAAGAATCAGGCCGTATGTAGTTCAGGAACAATTGATGGAACATGCCGAGGGAGATTCGAAAGAGACGGACACGATGTTTAGGTGGCAAGAGGTATTTGAAGTTTGATCGGCTGCGGAAATCGGAGCTGGATCGATCCTACTGAGATGGCCATTACTAGCTAGTGTACCTGCAAGTGAGCAATACGGGCGTGTATTGTACATAAACTTAAACGTGATGCAAGTTCTCGTTGGACCATAAATATTGTCTTCGGATGGTTAGAATGACGTCCTCGGACCATGATGTCTTGGTCCATAAAGCGCAAAATAAGGATTCGCAGGCTATGAAATGAGGTCCTCGGGCTATGATAATGGTGCCTTTGAACCATGATGCCTTTGAATAATGATGTGGAGGATATAAAGTGGGGTCCTCGGGCCATGGCATGGTGTTCTCGGGCTATGAAGATGATGCCTCCGAACAATGATGCCCTCAGACAGTTTGCAGTATTTCAGTAGATGAAATGCAAGATTTGGCGGTATTTCAGTCGATGTGAAGGTTAAGTCTAAATGGAGATATCTCAGCCTACATGAATTTAAATAAAGTTGGCGATGTTTCAGCTGATGCAGAAAAATGTAAATGGAGATATTTCACCGGACAGAAATTTAAACAAAGCAGTGATGTTTCAGTTGAGGTAAAAATGTGTAAATGGCGATATTTCAGCCGATAGAAATTTAAATAAAACATCAATGTTTTAGTTGATGTAAAAACGTAAATGGCGCTATTTCAACCGATAGAGAATTAAATACAGTTGGCGATATTTTAGTCGATAAGGAAGGATAATTATAAATGGCGATATTTCAGCCGATAAGGATTTAAACGAAAATTGGCGGTGTTTTAGCCATGCAAGATTTAGATGAAGCTGTAATATTTCAGCCGATGCAAATGATGGTGGCGATATTTCAGCCATGCAGGTAGAGGTAGAGCTTAACCTCAGAAGGTAAAAAGGTAGCCTTATGCAATGCAAGAAAATTCTAGATGGAGACAGTCCTTAGTCTTGAAAGGTAGAAAGGTAGCCTTATGCAATGTACGAAAATGTAGGAGGGAGATATTGCTTAGTCTCGAAAGGCAGAAAGGTAGCCTTATGCAGATAATGCAGATGGAGACAATGCTTAGTCTTGAAAGGCAGAAAGGTAGCCTTATGCAGATAATGCAGATGGAGACAATGCTTAGTCTCGAAAGGCAGAAAGGTAGCCTTATGCAGATAATGCAGATGGAGACAATGCTTAGTCTCGAAAGGCAGAAAGGTAGCCTTATGTAGATAATGCAGATAGAGACAGTGCTTATTATCGAAAGGCAGAAAGGTAGCCTTATGCAATGCAAGAATGTAAAAGGACGGATAGTAGTGAGATTTCTTAGATTATAGCTGATTATGATATCATGACTGCGGTGGGGGGGGGGTGTTTGTGTGCGGACAACAATTAAGGATATGATGATTCTGAGAAGTTGCATTCTTGAGAAAGTATGCGTACATAAATATACCTGACGATATTGCAAGTCGAGTGCCTGCATGCAAAGAAAAATTGTGAGTTTTGTAAGGGGAAAGGTTAGTTCATTTTCCCCTGGCTTCTGGCGTTGTGTATCATTGGGGTAGCGTTGCTAAACAACAATAATTCGAATAATAGTTATGCATGATTTAGTAAATATAACTTAAGTAGAAAATAGTTTTCTTTAGATGAACCAACGACTGTGACGCGGTTCAAGACATTGCAACCTCTGTCGCTTTGGAATTTTGAGGGTCTTCCTCAAAATTCTGCCCCAGTTCACTAGGCTGGCACTTCTGACGGCTATGCTGAACGGCTGAAAAAATCAACTTAGGAATTTTGAGGGTCCTCCTTAAAATTCTTCCCCAGTTTACTGAGGTGGCATTCCTGGCGATTAATGGCTGAGAACTAACTTCAGAATTTTGAGGGTCCTCCTCAAAATTCTGCCCCAGTTCCAATAGTAGGGGGGAAATGAAATTTTTATTAAATTGTGACCGAACCCATAGGGCTACCTACATATCCCCTCTTAAACAGGAATCAGGTCAGGCGTAGTTCAAATTACATCATAAATAAATCGTAGGTGGTTAAACATAGTATCGTTTTACTGCATCTGAATTGATTGGCTTCGGCCAGACTTCTCCATCCATTTCTGCAAGAATAAGGGCTCCTACGATTTGAACCTGGTGAACCATGTACCGGCCTTGCTAGTTGGGAGAAAATTTCCCCTTGGCTTCATCTTGATGTGGGAATATTTTCTTCAACACAAGCTGCCCCGATGTAAACTTCTTTGGCTTAACACTTTTGTTGAAGGCACTGGACATTTTGTTCTGATACAACTAACCGTGGAAACTGCATTCATCCTTTTCCCATTTATAAGGGCTAACTTTAGCGACCTTTTACCCATTCTGTGTCATCCAACTATACTTCTTGTATGATCCTCAAGGAGGGAATCTCTACCTCGGTGAGGACGACCGCCTCTGTACCATAAACTAGCATGTAGGGAGTTGCTTCGGTTGATGTGCGGACCGTGGTGCGGTATCCCAGTAAGGCGAATGATAACTCCTCCTGCCATTGTTTGTGACTTTTGACCATTTTCCTTAGTGTCTTCTTGATATTCTTGTTTGCTTCCTCTACGGCTCCATTCATCTGAGGCATGCAGGCTATGGATTTCCTGTGTTTGATCTTGAATGCCTCATACATTGCTTTCATCAAATCGCTATTGAGATTGGAACCATTATCAGTGATGATTGATTCCGGAATTTTGAATCGGCAAACAATACGGTCACGGACAAAATTTGCCACAACTTTCTTAGTCACTGACCTGTATGATGCTGCTTCAACCCATTTGGTAAAATAATCAATTGCCACCAGGATAAACCTGTGCCCGTTTGATGCGTCAGGCTCGATAGGTCCAATAACATCCATTCCCCAGGAGGCAAATGGCCACGGTGAGCTTGTTGCAGTAAGCTCATTTGGAGGCACTTTTATCACATCTGCATGTATCTGACAATGATGGCATTTGTGAACATACTGGATGCAGTCTGTTTCCATAGTCATCCAAAAACACCATGCTCGGAGTATCTTCTTTGCTAAGACAAAACCATTCATGTGCGGCCCACAAGTCCATGCGTGCACTTCCTCCAATAGTCTGGATGCTTCTTTTGCTTCAACAACCCTTAGTAAACCCAATTCTGGAGTCCTCCTGTACAGGATTCCCCCACTATGAAAGAAGTTGTTGGATAATCTCTGAAGTGTGCACTTCTGAGTGGCGTTGGCAAGTTCTGGGTATTCTCCCGTTGTCAAGTACTCCTTGATGTCGTGGAACCATGGTTTTCCATCTGCTTCTTCCTCAACGTGAGCACAATAAGTTGGTTGATCATGAATCTTTACTGGGATAGGATCAATAAAATTTGTATCTAGATGCGGGATCATGGATGATAAAGTAGCTAATGCGTCAGCGAACTCGTTCTGGACCTTGGGGACATGTTAAAATTATATTTTTGTGAATATTCCTTAACTCATGGATGTCATACAAGTAGGGGAGTATCTTAGACTTCTTTGTTTCCCACTCTTCTTGAACCTGATGTATGAGCAAGTCTGAATCCCCGATCACTAGCAACTCTTGAATGTTCATGTCAATGGCCATCTTGAGCCCCTGGATGCAGGCTTCATATTCGGCCATATTGTTCGTGCAAGGGAACCTGTGCTTGGCGGATACCGGGTAATGCTGGCCGATTTCTGATACCAGGACTGCCCCTATGCTAACTCCTTTCAAATTTGCGGCTTCGTCAAAAATAACCTCCAACCATCATAGGATTCGGCAATATCTTCTCCTAAAAAGGACACCTCTTCATCAGGAAAATACGTTTTTAGGGGTTCGTGTTCTCCGCCAATAGGATTCTCGGCAAGGTGATCTGCTATGGCTTGACCCTTGATTGTTTTTCTGAGTCACGTAAACAATGTCGAATTCACTTAGCAGGATTTGCCACTTGGCGAGCTTGCCAGTAGGCATGGCTTTCTGGAAGATATACTTCAGCGGGTCCATCCTTTATATGAGATAAGTACTGTAGGCATAGAAATAATGCCTCAATTTCTGAGCTACCGAAGTCAGAGCACAACAGGTGCGCTCTAATAGAGAATATCGGGCCTCGTACTGTCATGCCCCAAATTCGAGGGACATGACAGGCGCTCGATCGGGTATCCCCAGTCAAGCGAAACTCGGTGCCTTTCCTATCCCACGTGTTACCCCCACATTTTCATTACTTAATAACCAAGTGAGATAGCCATTCATAATTGAAAATACCTTTTTATTACAAAACATACACAACATACATGGTTCTCAGCGTGGTTTACATCTTACACCACCCAATATACAAAATACATATTTATATAAGTTCGCAACCCACATTTACTGTCTACGGAGCCTCTAAGGATAAAAAAAGGGTGATACAATACTTGCCGGTAATAAGGCTCCGGCTATACCTTACACCAAAAACCAAAACAAGACTCCGAAATTTAAAAGCGGCATGAGCCACGCAAGGCACCGAGAGAAAAGGGGCTCACCAATGTATCTGATGGAAAATGAAGGGGAGCTACGATCGGTGGACTGGAGTACCTGCTATGGATCCACCTACAATCCTGACACGAATGTAGCGAAACAGGCAAAAGGGACGTAAGTACATTTGACTTGTACTGGTATGTATGAACAAACCTTGCCATAAGTAAACTCAAACCATACACAAGTTGAAAGCAATAACAAAATCAATAATCGATACGCAGTTAAGGAACAATAAAGCCAAACAATTCTACAATCTCACCTTTTACCCTTCAACATTTCCACATCAATGATTTCGCAATTTGATACACTCGTAGAGAACTGTAATAGAAGCATCAACCAAACACACATGAAAGGAACAATCAAGCCAAACAAGTTTACAAACTCTCCTGTTTCCCCTTCCACATTTTCACATCAATGATTTCACAAGTTGCTCATATTTTGTTTCAATAGTGATTTCGATCACTTTCCACCCTTATTACCTCGGCCACCCTTATTAACTTGGCCACCCTTATCACCACAACCCACACCATATTACTTCGTGTTGCGGCGCGCAACCCGATCCCACTGTACAGTTACAATTCACAAACAACACAACAACAATCAACAATTCACAAAGATCAACAACAACACTTCTTAAGAACAACCACAACAATTTACAAGTTTCCATAACCATCAATACC
>MU685599.1:0-55416 GCA_026770625.1 Nicotiana glauca
TGATGCGTAAAATAATTGAGAATTCACATGGACATGCAATGAAGAATCAAAAGATTCTTCAATTTAAGGAATTCTTTTGTACCGCATGTTCTCAAGGAAAATTAATTATTAGACCATCAATTATTAAATGTATGATGGAATCCCCTGCATTTCTGGAACGTATACAGGGTGATATATGTGGGCCCATTCACCCTCTATGTGGACCATTCAAATATTATATGATTTTGATAGATGCATCTACAAGNTTAAGAGCACAATTTCCAAATTATGCAATTAAGACAATTCGTTTTGATAATGCTGGTGAGTTTACATCCCAAGCCTTTAATGATTATTGTATTTCAACTGGGATAACAATTGAGCATCCGATTGCTCATGTTCATACACAAAATAGTCTAGCAGAATCATTGATCAAACACCTCCAATTAATTGCTAGACCAATTCTTATGAGAATAAAGCTTCCCATTTCAGTAAGGGGTCATGCTACTTTGCACGCAGTAGCACTTGTGCGGATAAGGCCCACAAGTTATCATAAAGTCTCCCCATTGCAATTGGCTTTTGGTAAGGAGCCAAATATTTTCCATCTTAGGATCTTTGGTTGTGCGATATATGTTTCAATTGCTCCACTACAACGCACAAAGATGGGTCCTCAAAGAAGGTTGGGGATATATGTTGGATATGAATCTCCTTCTATTATAAAATATCTAGAGCCAATGACTGGAGATTTATTTACCGCAAGATTTTTTGATTGCCATTTTGATGAATCAGTATATCCAACATTAGGGGGAGAAAATAAGCAGCTGAAAATGAAGATAGATTGGAATGCATTATCACTGTCTCATTTAGATCCTCAAACAAATCAATGTGAACAAGAGGTTCAAAAGATTATTCATTTACAAAATATTACAAATCAATTGCCAGATGCATTCACTGACCTACCAAGGGTAACTAAATCACATATTCCAGCTGCTAATGCTCCAATTTGAGTTGATATCCCGACAGGATAATTAATTAAAGCAAATGAGTCTAAGCCATGCTTGAAACATTGTAGACCAATCGGTTCTAAAGTTAAAAATCCTCGAAAAAGAAAAGGATCAAGTGATCAAAGTGAACATAACACAGAGGTAGTGGCTCAAGAAGAACCCCAAGACGTAACAAATGATAAGACCTTAGAGGAGGTCCAGGTACCTGAAATAATAAAAATGAAGAGATATCAATAAGTTACGTCTCAACCGGAAAAAGAAGGAACCGAAATAATATTGTTCTCGATATTATTTTTGCTTATAATATTGCAGTTGAAAAAATGCAACAAGATAAGGATCTTGAACCAAAATCTATCAATGAATGTAGACAGAGAAATGATTGGCCAAAATGGAAAGATGCTATCCAGGCAGAGTTAACTTCACTTAGAAAACGTGAAGTCTTCGGACCCATAGTTCGAACACCTGAAGGCATAAAGCCAGTAGGGTATAAATTAGTTTTTGTGCGAAAACAAAATGATAAAAATAAAGTCGTTAGATATAAAGCGTGACTTGTGGCACAAGGGTTTTCCCAAAGGCCTGGAATTGATTATATGGAGACATATTCTCCTGTAGTGGATGCTATCACCTTCAGGTATCTCATAAATATGTCAATGCAAGAAAAACTTGATATGCATCTAATGGATGTTGTTACAGCCTATTTGTATGGATAATTAGACAACGAAATTTTTATGAAAGTACCTGAGGGATTTAAAGTGCCAGAAGCATATAAAAGTTTTCGAGAAACTTGTTCAATAAAGTTTCAGAAATCTTTATACGGATTGAAAAATTCAGGTCGTATGTGGTACAATCGCCTGAGTGAATACCTGTTGAAAGAAGGGTACAAGAATGATCTAATTTGTCCTTGTGTCTTTATAAAAATGTCTGCATCTGAATTTGTTATAATCGCCGTATATGTTGATGATTTAAATATTAGTGGAACTCCTGGGGAGCTTCAAAAACAGTAGACTGTTTGAAGAAAGAATTTGAAATGAAAGATCTTGGAAAGACAAAATTTTATCTTGGTCTACAGATTGAGTATATGAAAGATGGAATATTTGTCCATCAAATCAACATACACCGAAAAGATTTTAAAGCGATTCTATATGGATAAAGTACATCCATTGAGTACCCTGATGGTTGTGAGATCACTTGATATAAAGAAAGATCCATTCCGACCTCATGTAAATGATAAAGAGTTTCTTGGTGCCGAAGTACCATATCTTAGTACAATTGGGACATTAATGTATCTTGCCAATAATTCCCAACCAGATATAGCTTTCTCAGTAAGTTTATTGGCAAGATTTAGTACTTCGCCAACACAAAGACACTGTAATGGTATTAAACATATATTCAGGTATCTTCAAGGGACCATTGATATGGGTTTATTTTATTCAAATGAATCCAAGCCATCATTGATTGGTTATGCAGATGCAGGATATTTGTCTGATCCACACAAAGGTCGATCTCAGACAGGCTATTTATTTACAAGTGGAGGTACAGCCATATCATGGCGTTCGACAAAACAAACTATGGTTGCTACTTCTTCAAATCATGCAGAGATAATAGCCATTCACGAAGCAAGTCGAGAATGCGTTTGGTTAAGATCTATAACTCAACACATTCAGCAAACATGTGATCTTTCTTCGAAAGAGAATATTCCAACAATATTGTATGAAGACAATGTTGCATGCATAACTCAATTGAAAGGAGGATATATCAAAGGAGATAGAACAAAACAGATTTCACCGAAATTCTTTTTCACTCATGATCTTCAGAAGAATGGTGAAATAGATGTACAACAAGTTCGTTCAAGTGATAATTTGGCCGATCTGTTCACTAAAGCATTACCAACCTCAATATTTGAAAAGCTGACATATAAGATTGGAATGCGTCGTCTTCGAGACATTAAGTGATTTTTCAACAGGGGGAGTAACTACATGCTGCACTCTTTTCCTTAACCAAGGTTTTGTCCCACTGGGTTTTCCTGGTAAGGTTTTTAATGAGGCAGCAATCAATGCATTTTATAAATAACTATGTACATCCCAATTTTTTTTTGTAAGTTTTTAATGAGGTACATTATCTTACATGGACATCCAAGGGGGAGTGTTATGAATAGTTTATACATTAGATACTACTTTGGATATTATATTGGATGCTACATTGGATGCCCATGTTGTAAATAACTTAAAGATTAAATTTTCTACTTTATGTCCATCATCTTTACTTTTTATGCCTATAAAAAGCCATGTAATTGCAATGGAAAAATACACCAAAGTGAAAGAAGAAAACTCTTCTCCCTTCTTTCTATCTCTTCTTATTTACATTTTACTGCATTGCTTTTATTTTATAACAAAAACATATTAAATGTTGAATTTTACTTTTAGTTGTGGAGAAAGTGAACATAATAACGAAGAAAGTGCAGCGTATGATGGCAGATAAAGACTTAAAAAATAAATAATGAAATAAAGAACTACCATCAATCAATTCTAATTAACCCGAATTGTTCAGATATAAATAAAGTAGAAAATATCATTATCATCAGATTAGGAAATTGTAATATATTAAAGGGCTGGGACATTTCCTATATCTTTCTTACTATAACACTTGTAGTATTTATTTTAATTTTGCGTGAAACATCATGGCTATGGTAGTACTATTTTTTGGATTTATTCAATTTTGTTAGAAAGGGAAACGATGAAGTAAGTTCCTTATATACTTGACGAACACCTTCGTCCAAAAAATTAAATTAAATAATAAATAAGAATAGCTTTCATAATTTACCTAAAATAAATAACTCCTGGCGTATTTGAGATCGAAATATTATCACAAACTATGGCCAACGACAAGGACTTTGATCAAAATATTATCACGAACTATGGTCAATAACAAGACTTTCCCTTATATTCAATCACACGTAACTAATTACGACTCACGATAAAGACGGTAAGACACATCTATTCCTATGTTTATTTTCTTATATCTTGAATTCCCTTATTAATATTATTGGCTCCTTCACTGTGTGCTACCTAGTAAAAATTCCAGAGTGTTGTTACTTTTCAAAAGAGAATATTAATTAGGGGTAATTAAATATTAAAAATGATATTAATTTGACTAAATACTAACTAAAGAAGAAAGAAACATATCAACTTTTTTTTTCTTTTCAAATTAAAGAGATCAGAAAGGAAGCTTGTCGAGAAGAAACGCCTACAAAGTTAAACTTCTTGCCAATGTTATAAGATAAAACGGATATTAGGCAGAAATTTCGAAAGATTAGGAAAATTTTCACTAAAATTCAAACTTAATCTTTCACTAGAACCAAAACTTTGCGATACAAAAATTCATTAAGTTTATGTGTAAAGAGCCAAAATCCCCCCTTTCTCCACCCAATATCAGTATCTCTAGAAACGACTCTCCTCCTACTCGTCGGACCCTACCTAACTGACCAAGGTAAAAAAAAAAAAAAAAAAAAACTGGCACGTAATTTTTAAGCATGACAATTTTGAAAACGTTTCTTATTCAAATATCCCCAGGTTGTCGTAATCAATATGTGCAACATGGTATGCATCACCGTTCACCCTAAAGTTCGAGTAACAATTAAAATTGTATTGTGATTTTAAATATATGTGGTTTAATTCAATGTAAATTGATAAACAAGGAATTAAATAGACAAATTAAAGAATAAAATAGATCAAACCAATGTGTAAGTTAAATGTCGACCTCGAGCTGTGACAATCTCCAAATATGATAATGGGAAGAATAAATGGTAAAACAACTCTGATGAACATTGAGTAAAATAGCAAGAGAATAGCAACCGTATAATTTCTTATCAATGAGCAATGAAAAATATGTCACAAATGGATGGGACCCCCCTTTATATAATAGGGGAGTCCTAAATAAGGTACAATTCTATTTATAGTAGGAAATCATATTTGAGAGTTGTTTAACCGCTGAAGACTAATCCATTCCGAAATTTACATCGTGGTATCCGACCTGTTGCAGGTATCTCGCACTTACCGTTATTGACTCATACAGACATCACTTGGAATCATGCCTTCTTCTGTCCTCGGTAAGTGTTATCGACCATGACCTTGGAAAGGAACTTCGACCCCGAACGTGACGTTCTAGTTTTCCGACATGGTATAACTTTTTCCATCGAATATCTAAAAGACAAATATTCATTGCTGAGTAGAATTTAGCTATGGGTTAGTGATAGACTTCCCCTTATATTCAATCACACGTAATTAATTATGACTCACGACAATGACGGAAAGACGCGTCTATTCTTATATTTATTTCCTTATATTTAGAATCCCCTTACTAATATTATTGGCTCCATCATTGTGTGCTAGCTAGTAATAATTTCGGAGTAATTAAATATTAAAAATGATATTAATTGGACTAACTACTAACTAAAAAAGAAAGAAAATGTGGAAAGTGTAAGCTGATTGTAATTGTATATGTGACAAGTGGCTAGTTAGTTAATGAAGTGACTATGGCTATCTATGTAAAGCAAGTTAGTTAGAGGTGTTAGTTAGAAATACTGTATATATATACTCCATTCTGTATAGTATTAACGATTGCAGAAGAAATGAGAATCAATTAGTTTTTCTCTCCAAGTCTTCTTCTGTTCATATCCTCTCTTCAATCTCTCTTTACTCTAATAAAGTTGGCATGGTATCAGAGCCTACTGCTCGAATCTAGATTGCAAATCGGCCTGATTGCTGAATTCAAGCTCAATTGCTTCAATTACGCAAGCTCTATCTCTATAGTTGAGGTACAACAATGGTGGAAGTTGATAATGAAGCTCCCGAGACACTAAGTCACAACCATCCCTTGTTTTTAAACTCAAATGATAATTCTGGAGAAATAATGATCTTGCTGCAATTGCGAGGTCCAGTAAACTACTCGGTGTGGAGTAGGGCAATGAGAATTTCTATTTTAGGATAAAACAAGTTAGGGTTCATCGACGGTACATGTAGCCGAGGAAAGTTTGGTCCAAATCTGATAGATCTATGGGACATATGCAACATCATAGTGTTGTCATGGATAATTAGCTGCATTTTGCCTGAATTGCTTAGTAAAATTGTCTACTCTTCAAATGCGAGTGCTGTGTGGAATGACCTAAAAGAGAGTTTTGATAAAGCCGATCTCTCAAGAATTTTCTAGATCCATAAGAACATTGCCACAATTAATCAAAGTACTAGCTCGATCTCTTCCTATTTCTCAAAATTAAAACTGTTGTGGGCAGAGTTTGATACTCTATCCCCAATTCCTGGATGTGACTCTGAGAAATCGCATGAATTTGTTGTATTTTATGTAAAGGCTGAAACTCCTACAGTTCCTTAACGAGTCTCATGAGCAAGAAAGAAGCCAATTGGTCATGATGATACTAGCTTCCTCTGTTAACAAGTCTTAATCTATGATGATGGAGAGAGAAAGCTAGAGGGCAATTGAACACACATGTGTTCTTGCAGAGAATCCTAACCTCACTATTTTTGTGTCTACTAGAGGTGAATTTCAACAAAGGCCAAAAAATAATTTTAACCTAGTTTGTGATTACTGCAACTGCTACAGCCAACTTTGCAGGAAACACTGGTGATTCGGGAATACTGGTGATTCGGGAACACTAATGTATACTAATGGAAGGCATGAAGTATTTTCAGCAACTAATTTTGCAGGTAATAACTATGGAGGAAACTGTGGGGGGGAGGAGGCAACCTCATCCTCATTCAGAAACATCACTTCCCTTAGCACCATATTTTACTCCAGAATAATATCAACAAATCCTACATATGCTTGGTAAGGTAAATGAAGAAGCAACAAGCTCTGCTCAACCAGTAGCAATAGGTATATTTACTTTCCTATCCAGTATAGTCGATGATAGGTGGATAATTGATACTGGAGCCACTGACCATATGGTAGAAAATTCTAAGTTGTTGACTAAATTAGACAAAGAGTCTAGTTTAAAAGGTGGAAATGTGCATCTTCCAAATGGCAATGTGGTGTCAATATCAAATACAGGAACATCTAGTATACTCAGAAATCGGGATATACAAAATGTGTTAAACATTCCTGACTTCAAGTTCAACCTTTTGTCTGTGTCAAAGTTGATAAAGGAACTAAAGTGTTGTATGGCATTCTTTCCTGATTTTTACCTATTCTAGAACCTCTTCAGCGGGCAGGTGACGGGGATTGGTAGAGAAAATTATGGAATGTACTATCTGAAGTCATCTCCAACTCCTACATCACCACATACTCAAACACAACTACAAGAGTTTGACAGTAAAGAAAAGTGCTACTCTGTGTCTAGTAATGTGCCACAATCTGTATGGAATAATAGATTAGGCCATGCTCCTTTAGATATGCTAAGAAAAATAGTGTTTTTGAAACATTGCAAACTAGACAAAAATCATCACTGCTCTGTATGTCCAGCAGGGAAACAATCTAAACTTCCATTTCCTATCAGCAGTACTAGTTCAAATAAGCCTTTCCCGCTTGTGCATGGGAATTTAAGTCACGACCCGAATTTTCCACCCTCGGGGATCATGGTGGCGCCTACTCGTAGAAGCTAGGCAAGCCATACATTTAGAATCCATAAATGCTTTTGTTTAAAATCTATTTTTGCAAATTTGATTAATAGGGAATAAATAATTAAACAACAGTGGAATTTATAATTTAGCGGAAGACTTAAACGATATAAACCAAAATAATAAGGAAAAATCCACATATGCCTCTACCTAGTACTGGTGTCACAACATTCAAGGACTATCTAGGAGTGCTACGCACAAATGTCTAAAATAAGGAAATAAAATTTATCTCGAGTACAAGAGGAAACAATGTATCAAAATAGGTAGAGGAGATGTCAGGCCTGCGGACGCCTGTAGGACTATCTCGGGATCTTGTGGACTGAAGGCTGACTCCCGAGACTACTGCTGCGCATCGTAAGCTGCTCTGGTACCTAAATCTATGCAAAAGATCACAAACTGTAGTATCAGCACAACCGACCCTATGTGGTGGTAAGTGCCTAGCCTAATCCCAGCGAAGTAGTGACGAGGCTAGACTAGACTACCATATAAACCTGTGCACATATATACACACACACACATACACACACACACACACATATATATGGCAGAAACAGAGATACAGAGATAACCAAACAACGTGGAAGGGGGAGCATGCTGTGTGGGGAAAATAGCAACCATGATTAAAAGTATTCAAGTAACCTAAGAAGCAATATAACTCAGACGGCAATAAAGAATTAGAAATCAACAAGTGCACGGCTTCACCCTTCGTGCTTTTACTCTCGTCCTCACTAAGCAATGATATAATGAAATGTGCATGACATCACCCTTCGTGCTTTTACTCTCTTTCCTCACATATAATCAATAGAATTGGCAAAGAATGGTACATCGTGCGGCATGGTATCACCCTTCGTGATTTAACACTCTTCCTCACCCAAACAACAATCACAAACAAGGGACAAGGGAATAAACAGAATAATAATAGAAATCCCGGTAAGGAAACACAATTTAAACAATTAAAATCCGGCAAGGGTACAATATCAATAATCTCAACATCCCGACAAGAGATATAATCAACAAGCATCAATATCCCGGCAAGGGAACAATTTAATCATCTTTCTCTTTCTTTCACTTTTGTTTCATAACTCACTTTACCACTTGAGTTAATGCTCCAAAGGGTTCAATCATCTTATATGCTTTAATAATTGTAATATAATTTGAGCTAATTCTCCTTGATGTTCAAAGGACATAATTTCCTTCCACAAGCTTTTCACAACAATTAGGAATCATCACCAAGTCATGAAAAATACAATAAAATCAAAGTATTTACAATTTAAAGACTCACGGTCATGCTAGACACCAATTTATAGATACTCGCCACCATGCCTATACGTCGTACTCGAAAATTACCACATAGCAAATATGACTCAACCCTTAATCCCTCAAGCTAAGGTTAGTCCAAACACTTACCTTGATGCCTTGAACACAACTCAACCCTCAATTATAGCTTTACCCCGTGATTCCACTACCAATTCGCTTGTATCTAATCACAAATTACTTAATTACATTAATAAATACTAAATAAATCAACCCCAATGAATGAAAATGAGTTTTCCAAAGTTTTACCCAAAAAGTCAAAAATCTCCCCCGGCCCACATGGTCAAAACCTGAGGGTTGAACCAAAAACTAATTACCTATTCCCCCACGAATGCAAATATATAATTTATTTTGAAATCGAACCTCAAATTGAGGTCCAAATCCGTAATTTTTAAAAACCTATGTTCTACCCAAAACACCCGATTTCTCCCAAGAAATTCTTTGATTTTTGGCTGAAATCATGTTAAAAGATATTAATGATTGAAAGAAATGAGTAAAAACTAACTTACAATTGACTTGGAAGAAGACTTGTTCTTGAAAAATCGCCTAAGTGTGTTTGGGTTTGAGAAAATATGAAAAATGGGGTTCAAAATCGTTTAAGTGTAAAATTGCAGTCTCTGATATGGGAAATGCGAACAGGGGTTCGCAATTGCGAACCTTGACCTCCCAGATGTGGGAAATGCAAAACAGGGTTCGCATTTGCGAACCCTTAAGAAATTCCCAGCTTTCGCATATGCGAAAGAATTGTCGTATTTGCAACATCGCATTTGCGATTGTTGTATTGCATTTGCGACCTCAGGTGGAAAAAGGGATCTTCGCATTTGCGATCCCAGACGTCGCATTTACGATGAGCCTTCGCATTTGCGAACATTTTGATCTCATTTGTGACCAGGCCTGCCCAGGTCTCATCCTCGCATTTGCGATGCAAGGCTCGCATTTGCGAGACTGGCTTCGCAAATGCGAAGTCTGCAGATCAGAAATACCAGCTAACTTTTAAGTTCAAAAATGCAAACTGTGGCCTATCCAAAACTCACCCGAGCCCTCGGGGCTCAAAACCAAATATACACACAACCTCAAAAACATCCTACGGACTTACCTGTGCGATCAAATCACCAAAATAACATCATAAATATCGAATTAAACCTCAAAATCCAAGAATTCTTTCAAACTTCATAAAATATCAAATTTTCCAATTTAGGTCCGAATCACGTCAAACGACGTCCGTTTTCAACCAAATTTCACAAGAATGACTTAAAACATATATAAGACATGTACCAGGCGTCGGAACCAAAATACGAACCAGATACCAACATGTTCTAATAAATTTTCATTTTAAATTTTCTTAAACAATTTCAGAAAACAATTTTACTAAAAAATTCATTTCTCGGGCTTAGGACCTCACAATTAAATTCCGGGCATACGCCCAAGTTTCATATTTTCCTACGGACCCTCCGGGACCGTCAAATCACGTGTCCGAGTCTGTTTACCCAAAATATTAACCAAGGTCAAATTTATTCATTTTAACATCAAAACATAGCATTTTTCATAGAATTTCATATTTTTGAGATTTCTGGCTATGCGCCCGGACTACGCACGCAAATCAAGGTGACTCTAAATGAGGTTTTCAAGGTCTTGGAAGCATAAAATTCATTTAAAACATGGGTCATTCTACACCTCTAAAACAACAGTTCGTCCTCGAAAGGATAGAAGAAAGAAGTACCTGAGTCGGGGAAAAGATGAGGATAACAGCTCCGCATATCATACTCGGACTCCCAAGTCGATACCTCAGGAGGATGACCTCTCCACTGAACACGAATAGAAGGGAAACTCTTAGATCTCAACTGACAAACCTGCCGGTCTAGAATAGCTACCGGCTCCTCCTAATAAGACAAGTCCTTATCAAACTGGACAGTACTGAAATCTAACACGTGGGCTGGGTCGCCGTGATACCTCCGAAGCATGGACACATGAAACACTGGATACACGGCTGATAAGCTCAGCGGCAAAACAAGTCTATAAGCCACCTCTCTCACTCGATCAAGAATCTCAAACGGGCCAATGAACCTAGGGCTAAGATTTCCCTTTTTCCCATATGTCATCACGCCTTTCATAGGCGGCACTCGGAGAAATACCCGCTCACCAACCATAAAAGCCACATCTCGAACCTTGCAGTCTGCATAGCTCTTTTTCCTGGACTAAGCTGAACAAAGCCTATCCTGACCTTGTCCAAGGCCTCCTGAACCAGATCCGTACCCAATAACCGAGTATCTCCCGGCTCAAATCATCCAACCAGAGACCAACACCACCTACCATAAGGCCTCATAGGGAGCCATCTGGATGCTCGATTGGTAGCTGTTGTTGTAGGCAAATTCCGCTAAAGGCAAGAACTGATCCCACGAACCACTAAAGTTAATGACATAAGCTCGGAGCATATCCTCCAAAATCTGAATAGTTCGCTCGGACTGATAGTCCGTCTGGGGATGAAATGTTGTGCTCAACTCAACCCATGTGCCCAACTCTCGCTGAACTGCTCTCCAAAAGCGTGAGGTAAACTGCGTACGCCAGTCCTAAATGATAGATACGGGAACACCATAAAGGCGAACAATCTCCCGAATATAGATCTCTGCCAACCTCTCAAAAGAATATAAGACTGCCACAGGAATGAAATGTGCTGACTTGGTCAGCCTATTAACAATGACCCATACTGCGTCAAACTTCTTCCGAGTCAGTGGAAGTCCAGTAACAAAGTCTATAGTAATCCGCTTCCACTTCCACTTGGGAGCTCAATCCTCTGAAATAAACCAACAGGCCTCTAATGCTCGTACTTAACCTACTGACAATTCAAAAAATGAGCCACATATGCTACTATATCCTTCTTCATTCTACGCCAGCAATAATGCTGCCGCAAATCCTGATACATCTTCGCGGTGCCCGAATGAATAGAGTATCGCGAGCTATGGGCCTCCTCCAAAATCAACTCTCGAAGCCCATCCACATAGGAGCACATACTCGACTCTGCAATATTTAAACTCCATCTTCATCTAAGGTATCATGCCTGGCACCTCCATGTTGCACCGTGTCTCTAAGGACACACAAATGGGGATCATCATTTTACCGATCACAGATACACTCCAATAATGAAGAACGAGTGACCGTGCAAGCTAACACACGACTGGACTCAGAAACATCCAGCCTCACGAACTGATTGGCTAAGGCCTGAACATCCAAAGCAAGAGGCCTCTCACCTACCAGAATATAAGCAAGATTGCCCATACTGGCTGACTTCTTACTCAATGCATCGGCCACCACATTGGGCTTCCCCGGATGATATAGAATGGTGATATCATAATCCTTCAACAACTCCAACCACCTCCTTTGCCTCAAATTCAACTCTTTTTGCTTGAATAAGTACTGAAGACTCTTATGATCGCTGAACACCTCACATGCCACGCCATACAGATAATGCCTCTAAATCTTCATTGCGTGAACTATGGCTGCCAACTCCAAATCAATAATTGGATAGTTCTTCTCATGAATCTTCGATTGTCTTGAAGCATAGGCAATGACTTTGCCATCCTGCATCAACACTGCTCCAAGCCCAACACGTGAAGCATCACAATAGACTGTATAAGCCCCTGAACCTGTGGGCAAAACCAACACCGGTGCTGTAGTCAGAGTTGTCTCGAGCTTCTGAAAGCTCGCCTCACACTAATTCGACCATCTGAACTGGGCACCTTTTTAGGTCAATCTGGTCATCGGGGCTGCAATAGATGAAAACCCCTCTACGAACTGTCGATAGTAGCCTGCCAACCCCAAGAAACTCCAAATCTTTGTAGCTCATGCTGGTCTAGGCCAGTTCTTGATTGCCTCAATCTTCTTTGGGTCTACCGGAATACCCTCTGCTGATACAACGTGACCCAGAAATGCCACTGAACTTAACCAGACTTCACAATTCGAGAACATAGCATATAACCGACTATCCCTCAGAGTCTGAAGAATCACTCTAAGGTGCTGCTCGTGCTCCTCCTAGCTGCGAGAATATATCAATATATCATCAATGAAGACTATCATGAATAAATCCAAATAAGGCCTGAACACTAGGTTCAAAAAGTCCAAGAACTCATAATGCCCATACCAAGTGCGAAAATCTATCTTAGGGACATCGGATTCCCTAATCCTCAACTGATGGTAGCCAGATCGCAAGTCAATCTTGGAAAATACCCTGGCACCCTGAAGCTAGTCAAACAAATCATCCATCCTCGACAGTGGATACTTATTCTTGATCGTACCTTGCTTAGTTGCAGGTAATCAATACACATTCTCATTTACCCATCCTTCTTCTTGACAAATAACATCGGCGCACCCCAAAGTGAGACACTGGCTCTAATGAAACTCTTCTCAAGCAAATCCTGCAACTGTTCCTTTAACTCTTTCAACTCCGTCGCGGCCATACGATTTGGTGGGATAGAAATGGGCTGAGTTACCGGTACCAAATCAATGCAGAAATAAATATCCCTATCAGGTGGCATACCCGGTAGGTCTGAAGGAAAAATATCAGGGAACTCACAAACAACAGACATACAATTAATAGAGGGAACCTCAGCACTGGAATCTCGAACACAGGCTAAATAGGCCAAACACCCCTTCTCGACAATACATCGAGCCTTCACATGCGATATAACACTGTAGTAGAATGACCAGGAGTCCCTCTCGACTCTAAACGAGGTATACCCAGTAAATATAAGGTCGCAGTCTTGTCATGACAGTCCAAGATAGCATGATAGGGTTATAACCAGTCCATCCCCAATATACTATCGAAGTTAACTTGTCTAAAAGCAATAAATCTAGACGAGTCTCCAGACCCCCAATCACCACAACACAAGAATGATGGACTCGATCGACCATAATAGAGTCACCCACCGGTGTAGACACATAAACAGGAATACTCAATGCATTGCTAAGCATGGCCAAATACAGGCCAAAATAAGATGACACATACGAATACGTAGATCCCGGATCAAACAACACTAAAGCATCTCTATCATAAACAAGAACCATACCTGTAATAACTGCATCTGAAGCCTCTACCTTAGTCCTAGCTTGAAGAGAATAACATCAGGGCTGGGCCCCACCACTTTGATCTACCTCTCTGGGATGGCCTACTACTGGATGGCCTTCACCGCTGGCGGTTTGAGCTCCACCTCTATGACCTCTACCTCCACCTGTAGCACCTCTACCCCCACCTCTAGCTAGCTAGGTGGGATATGGAACATCTAGTGCCTTAACCATGGCACGAGAACCGTGGTGCTGAGAACTGCTCGGTGCTCGAGGGCAAAAATCTGGCAATATGACCCGTATCACCATAAGTGTAACAAGCCCTCAGCTGCTGAGTCTACTGGCCCTGTCGACCTGAATGACCACTACGAAAACTCTAAAATGGCGATGCACTGATAGGAGCTGGCGGTGCACTGAAGGGCTACTGATCAAAATAGTGCATGTGAGAACCACGGCTACCTGAGGCAACATGAGAAACCTAGAGGGCTGACTGGAAAGGCCTAGAAGGATGACCCCTATCATACAAATCTCTGGCTCTAGACGAGGCACCACTGAATCGGCCTGACTGATGGATCTCTTATATGCCCTATGACTAACCCCCTGTGATAATACCATCTCAACTCTTCGGGCCACTTTGGCCACCTCCTAAAAGAATATCTTGCTCCCAGCCTCTATATCCATCTGGAGAAGAATAGGCTGAATGAGTCCAACAATAAACCGTCTCACTCTCTCCCTCTCACTAGGAAGTATAATAAGAGCATGGCAAGCCAAATAAATAAACCTGGTTTTGTACTAGGTGTATGTCAAGGATCCCTGCTGGAGACGCTCAAA
This sequence comes from Nicotiana glauca, assembly GCA_026770625.1. Lineage (NCBI taxonomy): Eukaryota > Viridiplantae > Streptophyta > Magnoliopsida > Solanales > Solanaceae > Nicotiana > Nicotiana glauca. Next base: position 14,807 of record MU685599.1, read on the forward strand.
CTGCCTCCGATAGGTCTCTCGCTGTGTGGTAGGGAGAAACTTCTCCAAAAATAGATGCGTGAACTGCTCCCAGGTCAAGGCTGGCGATCCTGATGGTCTATCTACATAATAATCCCTCTACCAAGTCTTTGGCGGATCCAGACAAGCGAAATGTAGCGAAATTAACCCCATTGGTCTTAATAATACCCATGTTCCGAAGAACCTCATGGCAGTTGTCCAAATAATCCTGAGGATCCTCGGTAGAGGCACCGCTGAAGGTAGTAGTGAAGAGCTTGGTGAACCTATCCAATCTTCATAAAGCATCGGCAGACATAGCTATCCCATCACCGGCCTAGGCTACCATACCCCGCTGAGCTGCTCCAACTAGCTGAACTGCTGGAGTCTAAATCTGGGGAAATACCTACTCCGGAGTACGAGTAGCCGGAGTCAGGGCCTCTCGTCCAGCCTGAGAGATGGATGGTGCTACAGGAAGCAAGCTTGCTCCGATGACACTCTCCATGAGGCCCAGCAGTCAGACCATAGGGTCCTGAAGAACTGGGGTGGTATTAAACCCCTCTGGGACCTGAGCTGGGCCCACCGGAACTACTGGGGCCGGAACCTCCTCGTCAAAATCAACCTGAGGCTCCGCCATTGGTGCTACTGCTCAGGGCTGAGCTTCACCCCTGCCTTGGCCTCTAGCACGGACTCAGCCTCGCCCTCTGCCCCTTGTGGGAGCTGCCTGGGGCTCAAACTGCTTATCGGTAGATGAGGAAGCCCGTGTTCTCGTCATCTGCGAAAGAACAGAGTAGAAATTCAATTAGTATTAAGAAACCAAACCGCACGACAAGAAAGAACAAATGTGAAACTTTTCCTAATCTGTAGCCTCTGGGGATAAATACAGATGTCTTTATACCGATCCCTCGGACTCTACTAAGCTTGTCCGTAAGTTATGAGACCTATGTAATCTAGAGCTCTGATACCAACTTGTCACGGCCCGAATTTCCCACACTCGGGGGTCGTGATGGCGCCTACTCATAGAAGTTAGGCAAATCCATAAATGCTTTTGATTAAAATCCATTTTTGCTAATTTGATTAACAGGAAATAAATAATTAAACAACAACGAAATTCGTAATTTAACGGAAGATTTAAACGATATAAACAAAAATAATAAGGAAAAATTCACATATGCCTCTACCCAGAACAGGTGTCACAACATTCACGGACTATCTAGGAGTGCTACACACAAATGTCTGAAGAGATGCCGGGCCTGCGGACACCTGCAGGACTATCTCGGGATCTCGTGTACTGAAGGCTGACTCCCGAGAATATTTCTGTGCACCGTAAGCTTCTCTGGTACCTGGATCTGTGCAAAAGAGCACAGAGTGTAGCATCAGCACAACTGACCCCATGTGCTGGTAAGTGCCTAACCTAACCCCGACGAAGTAGTGATCAGGCTAGACCAGACTACCACATAAACCTATGCATATACACACACACACACTCACACACACACACACACACACACACACACACACATATATATATATATATATATATATATATATATATATATATATATATATTTTTTTTTTTAAACGGACGTCAAAAATTCGCAATTTTTGAAAAACCTAATTTCTACCCAAAACACCCAATTTCCCCTATGAAAATCTTTGATTTTTGGTTGAAATCATGTTAAAAGATATTAATGATAGAAGAAAATGAGTAAGAACTAACTTACAATTGATTTGGAAGAAGACTTGTTCTTGGAAAATAGCCTAAGTGTGTTTGGGTTTGAGAAAATATGAAAAATGGGGTTCAAAATCGTTTAAGTGTAAAATTGCAGGTCTCTGATATGGGAAATGCGAATAGGGGTTTGCATTTGTGAACCCTTTAAAAATTCCCAGCTTTCGCATTTGCGACATCGCATTTGCGATTGCTGTATCGCATTTGCGACCTCAGGCAGAAAAAGGGATCTTCGCATTTGCGATCCCAGACATCGTATTTGTGATGGGCCATCGCATTTGTGAACATTTTCATCGTATTCAGGCCTGCCCAGGTCTCATCCTCGCATTTGCGATGTAAGGCTCGCATTTGCGAAACTGGCTTCGCAAATGCAAAGCCTGTAGATCAGAAATACCAGCTAACTTTTAAATTCAAAAATGCAATCCATGGCCTATCCAAAACTCATCCGAGCCCTCGGGGCTCCAAACCAAATATACACACAATCTCAAAAATATCCTACGGACTTACTTGTGCGATCAAATAGCCAAAATAACATCATAAACATAGAATTAAACCTCAAAATCCAAGAATTCTTTCAAACTTCATAAAACATCAAAATTTTCAATTTAGGTCCGAATCACGTCAAACGACGTCCGTTTTCGACCAAATTTCATAGGAATGACTTAAAACATATATAAGATTTGTACCAGGCGCCAGAACTAAAATACGGGCCCGATACCAACACGTTCAAATATATTTTCATTTCAAATTCTCTTAAACAATTTTAGAAAACAATTTTACTAAAAAACTCATTTCTCGGGCATGGGACCTCGGAATTTAATTCTGGACATATGCTCAAGTTCCATATTTTCCCACGGACCCAAAACTTTGAATAAGGTCAAATTTATTCATTTTAACATCAAAACTTAATATTTTTCACAGAATTTCATATTTAAGCTTTTCGGCTACACTCCCGGACTGTGCACGCAAATCGAGGTGACTCTAAATAAGGTTTTCAAGGTCTCGAAAGTACAGAATTCATTTAAAATAGGTGATGAACCCTTTGGGTCATCAAAATTTATGGGGTCCTTATAAAGTACCTATACGTGATGGGAAGAGATAATTTCTAACATTGGTGGATGATTTTTCTAGGTATACTTGGATATTTTTGTTGAATAATAAAGCTAAAACTTTTGTCATTAGGAAGCAGTTTTTAGCTTTAGTGAAGAATATATTCAATTCTAAAGTTCAAACATTAAGAAAAAACAATGACTGTGAGTTTTTCCATTCTCAATCTGATGAGTTGATTAAAGAAAGTGGTATAGTACGCCAAAGCTCTTCTGTTTATACACCTCAACAAAAATAGTGTAGTAGAGAGGAAGCACAAATCTATTCTAAATGTTCCCAGATCCTTAAGGTTTCAATGAGCTGTGCCTCTGAAGTTTTGGGGAGAATATGTTGATACTGCTGTTTATCTGCTTAACAGGTTACCTTCTGCCACCTTACATCGTAAATCCTCTTTTCAAATGCTACACTCACACCCTCCTAATCTTGATCATTTAAAGACCTTCGGTTGTCTTGCCTATGCATCGAACCCTAATTTCACTGATAAGATATCAGCTAGAGCCATTCCTGCTGCCTTAATGAGATATTCCTCTACTAAAAAAGGATACAAACTGTACGATCTACATGGTAGATCATTCTTTGTAAGTACAAATGTTTTGTTCAGAGAAGATTTGTTTCTTTTTAAACACTTTACTTCTTCTACTCTACCCTTATTTCCAGTGCTAGAGCCTATATCAAACACTTCAAGGAGCAGTCTCAATACCTCTCCCAATAGCACAACAACCTCCCAAAACATTTAAGAAGAATTATTCACTGAAAATCACTTGACTTCACCACCTTCTATCCGTATAAACCCTATACCTAGCAATACCATCCTAGAAGAACTTAACACCAGTTTACCTCCTTCTACTGAACCTTCTTTTTCTCAGCCTAAACCACTCAATAAATTCACTAGAACAGTCAAGCAACCTCTATGGATGCAAGACTTTATCACCACAAAAAAAATTCAACTGTACCTATCCTCTCCTTTTACATCTGCTATGTATGAACATCTAGCATTACCATATAAGACTGCCTTAAAATCCTACTCATCTATTGTAGAGCCTACTAGTTATAAGGAGGCAGTCACAGATCAAAAGAGGATTGATGCCATGAAACATAAGATTGCAGCACTAGAAGACAACAACACCTGGAAAATTGTTGATCTTCCTAAAGGTAAAGCAACTATTTGGTGCAAATGGGTGTTCAAAGTCAACTATAAGTCATCAGGAGAAGTGGAAAGGTAAAATGCACGACTAGTTGCCAAGGGTTACAGTCAACAAGCTAATTTGGACTACAAAGAAACTTTTGACCAGTTGCCAAAATGGTTACTGTCAGATCAGTGATAGCCGTGGCAACCTCAAGACATTGGTTCATCTATCAAATGTATGTTGACAATGCCTTCTTGCAAGGAAATCTTTTGGAGGAGGTTTATATGACTATTTCAGAAAGGTTTGCTAGACATGGGGAGTCTAATCAAGTCTACAAACTCCAAAAATCACTTTATGACCTGAAATAAAAACCAAGACAGTGGAATATCAAGCTTACTGAAGCTCTAAAACAACTTGGCTTTGTCCAGAGTCACTTTGACTGCTCACTCTTCACACAACATCTAGGAAGTGACATAGTTGTGATCCTTATATATGTAGATGATTTGATCATCACAAGAAATAACAATGAGCTGTTAGTAAAGACTAGGGTAGATCTTCAGAAAAAGTTCAAAATGAAAGACCTACGTGAATTGAAGTTCTTCTTAGGCATTGAATTTTCCAGATCAAGCAAGGGTATACATATGTGTCAAAGAAAGTATTCCTTGGAGCTGATATCTGAACTTGGCTTAGGAAGATCTAAAACAGCTGGAACTCCACTAGAATGTAATCACAAACTCACTTTAATAGAGTTTGATCGATCATTCAACAAAGGTACAAATCATGGAGATTCAATCCTAGAAGATGCTGGAGAGTTCAAAGGCTGGTAGGGAGACTCCTATATCTGACCATGACTAAAGGCAGATATCTCATTTTGAGTACAGGTACTAAGTCAGTATATGCATGCTCCAAAACAATCCCACATGGAGGCTGCTTTAAGGATTGTTAGATATTTGAAAGCATCACTAGGCCTGGGACTTTTAATGCCATCAACTGAAGGTAGACAACTACAAGACTTTTGTAATTCTAATTGGGGTTCATGTCTACAGACCAGAAGATCTATGACAGGCTACATAGTGAAATGTTGAGAGGCTTTGGTGTCATGGAAATACAAGAAGCAGGAAACTGTAGCTAGGAGTTCAGCTGAAGTTGAATTTAGAAGCATGGCATCATGTGTAGCTGAAGTTACTTGGCTAATAGGGCTGTTCAAGAAACTTGGAATTGAAGTGCAACAACTTGTTGATCTATTTTGTGATAGTAAACTGCCATTCAAATAGTAGCAGATCTAATACTTCTTGAAAGGAACAAACATATAGACATTGACTGTCATTTTGTAAGGGAAAAGCTAAGCTAAGGATTAATGAAAACTCATCATCTTTCAACAAAGGATCAACTGGCAGACCTACTGACTAAAAGCCTTGGAAAAGCACAACATGAAGTTCGGTTGAATCAACTTGAAGTCAAGAATATATTCACAACATCAGCTTAAGGGGAGTGTTGAAAGTGTAAGATGATTGTAATTGTATATGTGACAAGTGGCTAGTTAGTTAATGAAGTGGCTATGGTTATTTATGTAAAAAAAATTAGTTAGAGGTGTTAGTTAGAAATGCTATATATATACTCCACTCTATACAGTATTAACGATTGCAGAAGAAATGACAATAAGTTAGTTTTTCTCTCAAAGTCTTCTTCTATTCATATCCTATCTTCAATCTCTTTTTACTCTCATAAAGTTGACAGAAACATATTAACCTTTTTTTTTCAAATTAAAGAGATTAGAAAGGAAGCTTGTCGAGAAGGAATTCCTACAATGATAAACTTCTTGTCAATGCTATAAGATAAAACAGATATTAGGCAGAAATTTCGGAAGATTAGGAAAGTTTTCACTAAAATTCAAACTTGATCATTCGTTAGAACCAAAACTTTGTGATACAAAAATTCATTAAGTTTATGTGTAAAGAGCCCAAAATCCCCCCTTTCTCCACCCAATATCAGTATCTTTACAAATGACACTCCTCCTACTCGCCCAACCTAATCTCATTACTGACCAAGGTAAAATATAAAAAAAACTGGCATGAAATTTTTAAGCATGACAATTTTGAAGACGTTAATAATTCAAATATCCCCAGGCTGTCATAATCAAAATGCGACATGGTATATATCACAATTTATCCTAAAATTTGAGTAACAATTAAACTTTTATTGTGGTTTTAAGGATATGTGATTTAATTCAATGCTAATTGATAAATAAGGAATTAAATAGATAAATTAAAGAATAAAATAGATCAAACTAGTGTGTAAGCTAAATCTCGACCTCGAGCTATGACAATTTGAAAGTATGATAATGGGAAGAATAAATGATAAAACAACTCTGATTGACAATGAGTAAAATAGCAAGAGAATAGCAAACGTATAATTTCTTATCAATGAGCAATGAAAAATATGTTACAAATGGATGGGACCCCCCTTTATATTATAGGGGAGTCCTAAATAAGGTACACTTTCAATTATAGTAGGAAATCAATTTGACAAGTGTTTAACCACTGAAGACTAATCCATTTTAAAATTTAGGCCGTGATCTCCGGCCCATTGCCGGTATCTCGCTCTTACCATTATTGACTCATACCGGAATCACCTCAAAGCATGCCTTATTTTGACCACGGTAAGTGTTATCGACCATGATCTTGGAAAGGAACTTCGACACTGAGCTAGACATTTTGTTTTTCTGACATGGTATAACATCGAAGACCCAAATCGGGTAGCCCCAATTTTCACCGTATACAGATAGTCCCCTCGTTTCTTAGAATAAAATGATAATAAACGACTTGAGTCTCGATGTTCCATAGGCCTTGATAATGACATCAACTCCGTGACGTAAGCGTTCGAGGCGATAGAAACATCCCGTCTGTTCAGTTCCCCAAAATATAAAATGCTTTTCATTAACGGTCGGCAACTAGCACCACCGAACTGTCGGAGTGAACCTATAAATACATGTTTCCCTTAGAATCAAAACTTTACTTTCATCTTTACCAATTTCTCTAAGTTTCTTCCACTCTCTATCTCTTCTCTTCTACCGCTCATTGATTCAGTCTTTTATGACCAGAAAATACCAAACTCTCCCTCTTTCCGCTTCATCTCATCTGAATTAATGGAAAAAACCTCCAAAACCATCCCTCAATAGGAGAAAGCCTCTTCTTCTTCTTCCCGGCCGGCCGATGACAAAATACCGGCAGAGTCGCTCCTTCACGAGACTGTTCCTGGTCCTTGTGTCCTAAAAATGATTTCAAAATTGAGAATCCCCCATCGGTACCTGGCCAATGTGAACACGTATCGAGGTATATTTGCTCGATAATGGTGAAATAGCTCGATGCTGTGTGGGAAGACTGCAACTAGGGGCCCGAGGTCGTGGTACAAAGTCCCTCATCGAAGAAAATATCACCACTCGCATGGAGGGGTTTCTAAGTGTTTAGACTTACCCCTTCACATTGGGTCCTCTTGACCCTGTAGTCATCGATTTTTGCATGATGTACCAGGTTACCCTCGTCTAGGTGCATCCCTTGCTCTAGCGTATAGTGATAATGCTCCGTTTCTTCTCCGATAAGGCCGATGGGTTGGGCTTCACTCTTAGCCACCTTATACGGCTATATCGACCAAGGCTTTATTGATGTTTAATCAAGCTTCAATGCTGATCGTCGAAGTCCTTCTTTTCAAGCATTGATGAGGATAAGGACCGAGGTTTGATTAGCCAGTTCATGGGGGTAAGTACCTGCGATGTCATCCCCGAGAAGAAACTACCATTCCTCGAGAAGTGGAACCCCGATCGTAAGGATTAGCCATTAATATTCATACTTTATTTTTTTCTTTGTGTGACACTATTATCTATTTTGTAGTGGTTGCTAGGATGCCTCACGCAGTCCCTGACCTTGAAGACTGGGTTCGAAAGATAGCTGCAACTTCTTCTTATGCCGAGCGTTGTTGGCGTAACTTGGCAAGGGGTAGATGGGAGGTTAAAAATCACGGTAAGTTTATCCCGTATACTCATGATTTCCCTTTATGAAACATTTCCTTTCTCACAAACTTGACTTCATTTTATGCAAGCCTCGAGGATGTTGCTGAATTGAGGCCGGCCCCGCTTGGGGAAGAGGTGATTCCTAAACCGGACAAGGACAAGAAGATGAGAAGGTCCTCACCTTCTGATACCTAGAGCCTAAGAAGAGAAGGGCTCGTAAGCCAAGGGGCGACTCTGCTGCTCTTTTTGTTGGTGTAGCCCAAAAGCTACAAGATTAAGAGGAGTGGGAGGACGCCGGTTATGAGCCGGTGCCTCAGATGAGGGGGAGCATCAAAGCTCCTAAAAATTTTGGGCCAGTGATAGTCGAGGAGACCTATCCTCGGGCCGAGGAGATCTCTGAAGGTACTCCGAGAAAATTCCCCGAGCACTTGGGGGTAAAAGATAATTCATGTCGTGTCTAACAAAGAACGAGTGTGCCCGAGGGGTCCGGTAGTAGGGCTCTTCGGAAGTGAGAGAGCACCCCAAGTGACGCGCTTGGGGTAATTAATATTGATGATTCGCCTCCCGACCCCCAATTCTCTGAAGGGCAGTTTTGGGAGGCTCGATCTTTGGGGACCTCCGATGTGGGAATGACCCACGATGAGGAAGACCTATTTCGTGGTTGCCTTACGTGAGTCGATGATCCTTCCAACCTAGATGCGATGATGCTTTTTGATGAGGCCCATCGTATCCTAAACCAGGTAAACTTCATTATGCGTTATTATAGTTAATTTTATCTCCTGTTCGCTAATTTCTTTCCTTTCCTCATAGGCTGTAGTGCTCCATCGGGAGGCGTTCAACATGTCCCAAGCTAAGCCGAGCCAGTGTGATGACGATCTCAAAAAGCTCATCGAAGTGAGAGATGCCTTTATGTGCAGAAAGACGAGGATCTTAGAGACCTCAGAGTTGAATTGGCCCAAGCTCATAAGGACGAGGCGAGCAGGTAACTAACCTTTTGAAAGAGTGTGGTCTCAACCCAACTGTAGAGGCTAGCACTTCAATGTATCTGTTGTAGCAAAAGCTGGAAAAGATCGAGCTGCTCCGAAGGGAGGTCGGACAAGTCAAAAGTGACTATGTTTGGTGGAGGGAGAACATGGACAACCTTTCTGCGGAGAAGGAGGCTGCTTTGGCCAAACTAGCATCGACTGAGTTCCAAATTCGGGGTGCTAAAGATAAAGGACAGCCCAGGTCCAAAGGATCGAGGAGCTCGAAGCCAAGCTTGCTGAGGCAAAGGTAAAGGTCGGGGAGACGAAGATCGCGGGTGACAAATCCTTAGCCATCTAGTTGGCCTATGCCGAGGCTGCTTAAACTCAGCTAAGGGAGGCTCCACTTAAGATCGACGAAACAATGACTTGGCGAAGTTCCAATCCCAGAGGGAAACCCTTGAGAAAATCCACGCTCGAGGTTTTGACCTCTTTGAAGAGATAGCTTAGTCTAAGGCACTTGAAGCTAATGCTAGGTTTCTTGTCTCCTCCGATGACAACGATGATGAAGGCATCAAAGGCAAGTCCGACAATGATGAGGGGCCTGAAGGAGAGGCTGCCCTCGAGAAAGAAACCAACCCCGGACATGGTTAGGATTTTTCCCCCCTTTTCTTTTTTAAGACCTATGTCGGTCTCTTGTACATATCCTCCTTTATCAATATAAAAAAATGCCTTTTATCTTGAATGCATTTTCAATTTTTACAAAAACATCTTTTTGTCCTTGTGAAATTTTCAATACAGCCTTATGCTATAAAAGGTGAGTTCGAGACTTTCGGTTTGGGTGATTTCCTCGAAGTCACCATGGTCGAGTTCGAACAAGGTTCGAACTCGAGGCATAGGACTTTTAGGGTTTGTGTCGGATAATGTTAATTCCCCGAGCCATAGTCAAGTTATTCTTTATTTGGCCCTTAGGATTTTTAGATCGGCCCGATATGGCCTCTAAAAGATGGCTATTATTCCACTCTTTCGGCTTGAATTATTTAGTGAAAATATCTTTATGCCTTAGCATGTATGTTTTACCCATTGGATTTTTTGAAGGTTCGATGTTGATTGAAACCCTTCTGCCTTTTTGTGCCTTAGCTTATTTGTGTTAATCCCCGAGAATGATGGCCTTGGCCTATAGATTGGGAGATGCCTCTTTGAGGTCTTATGAATTTGAGTTTAGATAACTCGAACATGTCGATTAATGGCAGTCCCCAAGTGTTCGAGGTATATTTGCGCCTGGCCCTTGAGCCATTTTTCACAAAATCATAAGTACAAAGCTCATATAGTAGAAATTTTTCTTTGTGACACAAAATATTTGACATAGAAAGAATGATTCTTGAAATAATTTATACATGTCTACATGCTTTGCCATCAGAGCCTGACTAATCTATATGGACACGGTTCGTTCGACCGTTTGGCCCATTACAAAGTTTCCCTGTCAAGGCCTTTTTACATGAAATATTTTTCTCGAAAATATAACCTCCGAGGGTGATAACCCCCAGTATTCGAGGTTGATTGAAAAGAGGCCTTGGGAAATGTTGAATTTTCCTCATGTAGCACATGGTTGTTGCCTTGTTAAAATCCTCATCGGAAAAAATCCATTTGTGATAAAAACCGATCTAAGGAAAAAAGAGTGCAATGCGTGCATTAAAACCTAAGGTCCTTGTGTTGAAAAGTTTCTTGATATCCTCAAGCGAACACCTAAAATAAGTTATTATCAAATAAAACTGAAAAATGGGGGAAGTCATACCCTAGCAATAGTACTATTTGAGGAGTGATACATTCCCATTGTTGGGCAATTGCTCGCCCTCCATTGTGACAAGTTTGTAAGACCTCTTTCCAATGATATCGAGGACCCGATATGGTCCTTCCTAATTTGGGGCTAATTTTCCTTGTTTGGGTCTCGAGTGTCGAGGGTGACATTCTTTAGAACTAAGTCCCCGATTCTAGAGTAGCAGACGTTAGTTCTTCTACTATAATATCTCTCAATTCTTTGCTTTTGCACAACCATCCAAATGAGTGCAACTTCTCATTTTTCATCCAATTGCTCGAGGCTAGTATTTATAGTATCGTGATTTGATTCTTCTATCGTATGTCGAAATCTGTTGCTATGTTCCCCGACTTCAACCGGAGTCAAGGCCTCGGAGTCTTATACTAAGGATAATGGGGCTGCCCCCGTACTAGGCTTCGATGTTGTTCGATATGCCCAAAGGACTTCGGGTAACATTTCTCTCCACTTACCCTTAGCGCCGTTCAATCTTTTCTTTAAGTTTAGAATGATAGTCTTGTTCGTCAATTCGGGTTGTCCATTCCCGTTAAGATGGTACGATTTTGACAATATCCTTTTTTTGTGCTCATCGAGGAATTTTATTACCTTCCTGCCGATAAAATGTTTTCCTTTGTCTATTTTGGCAGTATTCTAAATCGAAATACGATATGATCCCAGATGAAATCTATAACCTATTTTACTGTTACTTTCTCGAGCACATGTGATTCATCCCACTTGGAGAAAATGTCAGTCATAAATAGAATGAACTTAGCTTTACCTGGGCTATTGCCAGAGGGCCAACGATGTCCATCCCCCATTTCAAGTATGGCCATGGGATTAGGACCGAGTGAAGTACTCTCCAGCTTAATGGATCATTGGTGAAAACCTTTGACACTTATCACATTTTGAAACAAACTCTTTGGTGTATTTTTCCATACTATCCCAGTAGTATCCTGCTCTAACAATGTTGCAAATCAACGATTCAGCACCGGAGTGGTTTCCACAAGTGCCTTCATGGATATCTCGTAAAACATAATCGGTTTCCCTTAGACCCAAGCATACTACCAATGGTTCATCGAATGTAGTTCTGTATAATGTTCCATCTTCATCTGATGTGAATCGGGCAACTTTGGTTTGTAGGGCCCTCAATTCTTTAGGGTTCGATGGGAGCTTTTCATTTTTCAAGTATTCAATATATTTATTCCTCCAATCCTAGGTCCAGCTTGTAGTATCTCGGCATGAACTTCTTTAATCACGGATCTCGAGAGTTGAACGACAGTCCCCGAGCTGATCTCATCTTCCTCGATTGATGAACCCAGATTTGCAAGTGCATGGGCCTCGCTATTTTGTTCTCGAGGTATATGCTGTAAAGTCCATTCTTTGAAACGGTGCAAAGTTACCTACAACTTATCTAAATACCTTTGCTTTATATCCTCTCGAACGTCGAAAGTTTTGTTTACTTACCAGTAAAGAGTCACACTTGACTTCAATAACTTCTGCTCCCAATCTTTTATCTAGATCGAGACATGCAATCATGGCCTCGTATTCAGCCTTATTATTAGTTAACCAAGAAAGTTTTGATGGACTGCCTAATAGTGCTACCTTTGGTGGCTTCAGAACGATGCCGAACCTGGAATCCTTGAAATTTGAAGCACCGTCTGAAAGGATCCACATCCCCGATGATGTGCTTGATTTTAATAAAAGTCCATTTTTCAAATTCAGGTACGAGGGTTGGCGTGAAATCGGCTACAAAGTTCTCCAAAATTTGGGACTTGATGGCCTTTCGAGGTTGGTACTCGATATCATACCGCTGAGTTCAATGACCTATTTGTCCAATCAGCCCGATAGTTCGGGCTTGTGCAAAATATACAAAGTGGGTAAGTGGTTAATACGTATATGGGGTGACATTAAAAGTATGGTTTTAACTTTCTAGAAGCGCTTATCTGTGCTAGTGTCAATTTCTATAAGTGTGGATACCTAGTTTCTACTTCTCCTAAGGTTCGACTTACATAATAAACAGGAAATTGCATACCTTGCTATTCCCAAACTAGGGGACCACTTACCACTATCTTCGATACTGCCAAGTACAAGTAGAGTTTCTCATCTGCATTTGGAGTGTGAAGCAGTGGTGGGCTCGATAAGTATCACTTTGATTCCTCTTATGCTCATTGGAACTTCAGGGTCAAGGTGAAATCGTTCTTCTTTTTAAGCAAAGAGAAAAATTGTGGCTTCGATCCAATGAACTCGTGATGAATCGACCTAAAGCAGCCATCCGTTCACAATGGTGATGTCTTTTATGGCATTGATTTTATTGGGATTGATCTCGATTCCCCGATTCAACCCTATAAAGCCCAGGAATTCGCTTGAAATGACCCCCAAAGACATTTCTCGGGGTTGAGCTTCATGTTATATCTCCTCAAAATCTTGAAAGTTTTTTTGTAAATGAGCCAAATGGTCCTCTGTGTGCAGAGAATTAAGTAGCATGTCATCGATATAAACATCCATTGCCTTTGTTCTTCAAACATTTTATTAACTAGGAGTTAGTAAGTAGCTCCATAATTTTTTAGCTCGAACGGCATTACGTTATAGCAATATGTTCCATACTTTGTAATAAATGAAGTCTTTCTTGGTCTTCTAAATTCATTTGAATTTGGTTATACCCAGAATAGGCATCGAGAAAAATAAGGATCTCGTGGCCGCCCATGGCGTTGATCATGCGATCGATGTTAGGTTGTGGAAAAGAATCTTTGGGGCATGCCTTGCTTAAATCCTTATAGTCTACACACATTCTAAGTTTGTTCCCCTTTTTAGGGACTACGATTACATTGACTAGCCATTTGGGATATTTTACTTCCCGAATAGACCCTATTTTGAGAAGTTTAGTTACCTCGTCCTTTATGAATGCATGTTTTACCTCGGACTGGGGCCTTCTTTTTTATTTCACCGGTTTGAACTTGTGGTCAAGGCTTAGTTGATGCATTGTTATCTCTGGTGAGATCCCTGTCATGTCTAAGTGGGACCAAGAAAAATAATCCATGTTATCAATAAGAAATTGAATAAGCTTTTTCCTATGTTCGGGGATTAACCCCGTTCTCAAGTATACCGTTTGCTCCAGAAAATACTGGATCAGTATAACCTGTTCCAGCTCTTCGACTATTGATTTGGTGGCATCAGAGTCCTTGGGAACAATAAAGGTTCAAGGGTAGAAAATCCTCCTCTTCTTCTTCTACCTCCTATTTTCCCTATTCGGTCGAGGATGGTGGCTGTGATTGCTATTTGGCTTCATATTTACATGTGATGCTCAACCATTCCAAAGTTGATAGTATTGATATCGATGTTACCTAATCGACCGCAAATATTTCCTTTGCAGCATGATTCTCCCAGTATACTATTTTTACACTGTCCGTCGTCAAAAGTTTCATCATTTGGAAGAGAGTCGGGGGACTGCCCCCATGTCGTGGATCCAAGGCCTTCCGAGTAAGGTATTTTAACTCATGTCGCCCTTGATTACATGGAATTTGGTATCTTGAATGATTCCAGCTATGTTCACTGGTAAAATAATCTCTTCTTTAGTTGTTTCACTAGCCATGTTAAAGCTGTTTAAGACCCGAGCTGCGGACACTGTTTGATCTTGTAGGCTGAGTTGTTCCATGACCGTTGATCCGATGATATTTGCTGAGCTACCTAAATACACTCTAACATGCTTAACTTTAACTTTATTTAATAAGATAGAAATTACCAAAGCATCGTTGTATGGATGAGAAATGCCTTCTGCTTCTTCATCGTTGAATGATAAGGAGCCTTCAGGTATACATTCTCGGGTTTATTTTTCTAAAGTGATTGAAACCTTAGTCCGTTTGAATATGGGTCCCTGTGGAACATCGACCCCACCGGTAATCATATGAATGACATGCTGGGGTTCCTACTGTTTATCTTCCTCTTGGCCTCCTTTTCTCTAAAATGATTCTTAGCTCGATTGCTGAGGAACTCTTGAAGGCGACCCTCGTTGAATAGATGGGCTACCTCTTCCTTTAGTTTCCTGCAATCCTCGATTTTGTCCACATGCGTGCCATGATACTTGCACATCAAATTTGGGTTTCTTTGGGAAGGATCGATTTGTATGGGTCTAGTCTACTTAGTATCTTTGATCCTACCGATTACCAATATAATGCCTTATGCGTCGATGCTGAAGTTATTCTCTGATAAATGAAATGCCTCCACAGGATCTGCATGCTTATCAAAACCACTTTTGCTCTTAAGTCCCCGAGAATTCTGCCCTTGATTGCTTTTTCAATTATTCCAGGAGGGATTGCGTCCTGTACCATTGTTCCTTCGACCCACAGTATATGGTTGATATCGTTCTCTATTTGACCTTGGCTCCCTATCGACGTCTCTCGAGGTTTTAACTGTCAACTTGTTTGGATGTACTAAACAGGAAGGGTCTCCTAATTGGTCGTCCTCGACCCTGATCTTCGATTGATAACGATTGTGCATATCTGCTCAAGCTACAACTGGATACTCAACCATATTTTGTTTTAATTGTCGTGATGCTATCAAACCCCGCTTGTTCAACCCAATCATGTATGACCAGTGGAAACTCCACGCATTCCATTTGAAATCGGTATACGAACTCCCTTAGCATTTTGTTTTCCCTTTATCATATCTTAAACCTTTATGGCCTCGGTGTATGCATTTACAAAAGAATCTGCTAACATGGCAAATGAGTCGATGGAATATGGTGGCAGATTGTGATACCAAATCATTGCTCCCTTTGAAAAATTTCTCCAAAATATTTCAACAAAACGGATATGATCTCATCATCATCTAAGTCATTTCCTTTAAATCCAGATGAGTACGAAGTGATGTGTTCATTAGGATCGGTAGTCCCATTGTATTTAGGTAAATCTGTCATTTGGAAATTCTTAGGAATGGGTTTCGGAGTTGCATTCTGAGGAAAAGGTTTTTGCATGAACTTTTTCGAAATCCACTCCCTTTAGGAGCGGGGGTGCACCCAGTATCTGATCAACTCGAGACTTGTATGTTTCTACTTTTTTATCATTATTTTCAATTTTCTTCTCCCCCATCTCAGTTCTTTTGGTGAGCTCTTCGAGGATTTTTATAATTGCAGGACCAACCCTTGATTCATTACCATTCGACCTTTTTAGCACTGGCTCGGTACAACGAGTGATTTCTAGCTCAACCACACTTGGAGTCCTATGTTTATTTTACAATTAAGCAATAACGGCCTACTGAGCATGTAGCATCTCGAATGCAACCTGGAGGCTAACTCCCCCATCTTCTCTATCCTGTGTACCTTGGCCACCAGATCGGCCTTTCCTACGTACACTCCCTTCGTGGTCTGTGCCTAGGTCGCATTTAGAGCAATGTCTGAACTTATGTCGACTAGATCGGTGATTGGTACTCCCCCGAGATTAGCCGGTGGCACCCCGGCTCCTTGGGTAATTACATTGTCACTTTCCCCGTAAAATCTGAGACCATCATCACTATATACGGGTGCATTTTGTGAGTTTGACATGCTTTAACTTGAGAGAAAAAATACTTAACAAGAACAAGTGTAAAAAAACGTGTGTTATTATAATCAATGCTGAGACAATCACTATTATCCTTAGTCCCGCGGTTGGTGCCAGACTATTTACCCTAAAATTCGAGTAACAATTGAACTTGTATTGTTGTTTTAAAGATATGTGACTTAATTTAATGCCAAGTGATAAACTAGGAATTAAATAGATAAACTAGAGAATAAAATAGATCAAACCAGTGTGTAAGCTAAATCTCAACCTCGAGCTATGACAATCTCAAAGTATAATAATGGGAAGAACAAATGTTAACACAACTCTGATGAACAGTGATTAATATGGTTAGAGAATAGCAAGTGTATAATTTCTTATCAATGAGCAATGAAAAATATGTTACAAATGAATGGGATTCCCCCTTTATATAATAGGGGAGTCCTAAATAAGGTACACTTCCAATTATAGTTGGAAAGAATATTTGACAACTGTTTAACTGCTAAAGACCAATCCATTCTAAAATTTACGCTGTGATCTTCGGCCCGTTACGGGTATCTCACTCTTTCTTTTATTGACTCATACCAGCATCACCTCGAAGCATGTGTTCTTTTGACTTCGATAAATTTCTCAACCATGACCTTGGAAAGGAATTTCGACCCTAAGCTCGATGTTTTGATTTTTCGATGTGGTATCACTTTTTCATCGAAGATCAAAATCGAGGCCTCGATTTACACCATAGACAATCATTTTTTTTGTTTAATGATATGAGTATTTGGAATTCATTAGCAACATTCGTAGATCGAACCCGAGATTCTAGGGCGGAGGGATATCGTCTACCTATTATATTCCTCGGCAGTACGTGTCATATCATGTATATTTTGGTATGTTTGGTTCATTTGGTGCACACAACTTGCTACAATAGGTAGAACTCGCGTAATGGTGAATGTCTCATCACGTTAGACTCTTTAAATAATGCTGATAGTTGAAAAAATAAATGAAGTTTCAAGCGGCAGCACTTTGCTTATGGAAAGGTGTAAAGAAATGGGGAATGGTTGAACGAATACTCGTATTCACTCTGATATCCATAGTCAAGAAGTTAACTATAGATCCTTATAATGCTTTCTCGCACAAGACCATAACTGACTCCAAAACTTTACAAGTGTTTCCTTTCCTAGGAGTAGTAAAGTTATAAAAGAAGCCTAGGAAAAAAATTAACCATTCTATATATTTGTTCATATTTTAGATTGAGACATCTCAGTGTCCATTCTAACAATTCCTCTGAAATTAAGCACAGAGATATGGAAGTTGCATTGGTACAACTAGGATATTCGGCCCTTGGTGCTTTTCTTCAAGTGTTGTTCGACAGGATGGCTACCCAAGACTTCCTGAATTTGTTTTGCGGAAGAAACAAGGGCACCAAGACTTTAAAGAAGCTTCTAACTACATTGAAACACGTAGTATAGTGTCGGATCAGGGGCGGATGCACGCTTAAGAAAGCCAATGACCTATTGGACGAGGTCAACACTGAAACATTTGTTGGGATCGAAATAACATGGTGCATGCGAAATCTAATCGTACAAAGTTTGATGGACGATAAATCAGACAAGAAAAAAATATACTAAAGAATAAAAATTATTGAGAGAAGAATCCCCCCCAAAAAAACATCTTTAATGACTACATTATGGATGTTGTTATTCTTGTGAGAAGGAGGAAGCCTCAATTTAAAAAAAAGTGCAAAACTTCTCGTCCAAGAAAAAGACAAGGCATATGAAGGAGATTTAATTCTTTTAGTAGTCTTTTACCCTTCCTTCAGTGAAGAGAGTCCAAATAGATTAAACATTCACAGCAAAACCTAATAATTCTTCCCTTGGCCTGAATTTTCTGGGATTAGAAGATCCGCCTTCTTCATAAAATCTTCAGCATTGTTGCTTGCAACATTTAAAATTAGTTTTAGATTGAAAAATTTTGTTATTGGTTTAAAGAATCCCAAGAATGGATTAAAACAACCCATGAATTAAGAATAAATATGGGTTGAAACTGACATTGGTTAAAAGAAGCTTATGAATTAAAAAGAAGCATGAGTTAAAATTAGTGTTGGAGTCCATAAGCATGGGTTTTTGTTTTCAAAGATGCAACAGTATGAATGTTGAAAATATGATTGAAACTTAAAAGTTTGTCTATATTCAAAGAGTATGTTGGAAATTTATTTTTGACAAAAGTCTTGATTATTGTCAAATTGATTTGTCACAACCCAAAATACACCAGTCGTGATGGCACCTAACTCCACCTGCTAGGTAAGCCAACTAATAAACAATACAATCCAAATGAGATTTATAGAAAAACAGTAAAGAATTATCCGAATAATAATATATTAGCCCAAGGACTAGAAGTACGAATCATGAGCTTCTAAGATTTAGAATTTACAAAGCTGGTACAAATAATTACACGATCTGTTTGAATGTTACAAGAATATATTAGCAAAATCTAAAAATACTGTAATGACCTGGCCAGTTGTTTCAGGTGTTACTGATCCATTTCTCTCATTTCTACTTCTTTATGCTTTGTTTATCCGTGTTATGTGGTATCGAGTTAGTCGGTTTGAATCCGAAATATTTTTGATAAGGTTTGAGACACTTAGTCTCTTTTTGAGTAAACTAAAGTTGGAAAAGTCAACTAGATATTGACTTGAGTGAAAAAGGGCTCGGATGTGAGTTTTGATGGTTCGGATAGCTTCAAGATATGATTTGGAACTTAGGATAAACGTGTTTTGGAGGTCCATAGTAGGTTTAGGCTTGAATTGGTGAAACTGGAATTTTGGCATTTTCCGGTTGATAGGTGTGATTTTGATGTAGGGATCGAAATGGAATTTTGGGAGTTGCGGTAGGTCTGTTATGTCATGTGCAAAATTTCAGGTCATTCAGACGTGATTTGATATAATTTTTGATCAAAAGTGGAATTCGGGAGATTTTTGGAATGTTAGGCTTGAATCCGATGTTATTTGGTTGAGTCGATGCTGTTTGAGCTATTTTGAAGATTGACATAAGTTTCAATAGTGGTTTATGACTTGTTTTCGCTTTTGGTTGAGGTCCCGGGGGCCTCGGAGTGATTTCGGATGGTCGACAAAAGATTTTTAGTTGGGTTTGGCAACTGAAAATTTCTTATTGCTATCATAACTGCACCTGAGGCTAGGGGACCACAGGTGCTGGCTTGCAGAAGCACCTAGTGGGTCACAGATGCGGAAATGACACTGGGAGCTGGAACCGCAGAAGCGTTGTTTGAGCGCACCTGTATTATCGCATATGCTGGTGTTCGATCACAGGAGCGGAGTTGAGGTTTTAAGTGAAAACCGTAGATGCGGTACTCCTGACCACAGAAGCTGTAGCGCAAAAGTGGAATTGGGCCGCAGGTGCGAAAACCCTGGGCCAGAAAGTATATAAACCCTCATTCGGGATTTTCAGCCTTTCTTTACCATTTTAAATTGATTTTGGAGTTTTTGGGGGATTTTGGAGAAGGAATCAGAGGGAGCTTCATTGAGGTAAGATTTTTGGTCATAAAAATTGTTCCTATGGTGCTATGTCATTGATTAGGCTTGAAAGTTATGGAAATTTGTGGGTACAAGTGATTGTGAGATAGACCGAGTGGATGATTCTATTAGTACTTTTCTCGTGGGCCTGATTTTTATGCGTTTATCTTCTCTCAATGCTTTTCATTCACTCGTTTAAAGGCTAAAGATATTTTAAAGAGGTTTTTACTGAACTAAGGTGTTCTACGTGTTTTTACTGATTATTGCCTTATTCTGGTTTTACACTACCTCTTCGTAGCATTTTTTCTATGTTTTTTTTGTGTTTTCTTATCTCTCAGCTACCTTTACTTTTATTACTTACTTAGTTGGAATACTCACCTTACTCCCTGTACCTTATGTGCAGATTCAAGAGCCTCAGGTCCTACTTGCTAGGGCTGATTGCTTCCACTAGGCTGTTCGAAGTTCACTAGGCAGCTGCTTGGCATTTGTAGCCTAGTGTTTCTCATTGTTATCTTATTTTCCTTTATATTTGTTCTGTAATAGACCGCATAGTCTCTTTCATACTCTTAGACAGATGCTTAGATGCTCAAGACTGGTGACACCCTGATGTCGGGCTATGTTTGGTTCCTCATTAGTCTATTTTACTCTATTTTTGAGATTTGTCGCTTATTAATGACTTAATTATGAATTACTATAACTGTTAATTACTTTTGGGAGTTTGTGTCAGCTGGCCTTGTTTCACGGTAGGCGCCATCATGACCGGGTCCGATTTAGGGTCGTGACAAGTTGGTATCAGAGCCTAGGTTACATAGGTCTCACGAGTCATGAGCAGGTTTAGTAGAGTCTAGCGGATCAGTACGGAGACGTTCGTATTTATCCTTGGGAGCCTGCAGAACCTTTAGGAAAACTTCATATTGTTGAAATTCTTGTTGTGTGAATCTATTGATATGAGTGCTAAACTTCTGTTATTCTATTCTCTCATAGATGGTGAGGACACGAGCGACCGGTCAGGATGGACGACCACCAGTACCACCAGCTGTAGCCACTAAAAGCCGAGGACGTGGTCAAGGCTGTGGTAGGGGCAAGGGGTGTAGCCAGTACATCATCTAGGGCTGCATTTGTAGATCCTCCAGCCGCCCAAGTTTAGGATCAGGTCCCAGTTGTGGATGTTCCAGTAGCACCAACTCAGGCACCAGCTGTGCCCATTGTGACTCCATGTCTTTAGGAGGCCCTAGATCAGATTCTATCAGTATGCACTAGCTTATCTCATGAAGTATCAATTACTACAACCGCAGCTATTTCTCAGGCTAGGGGAGGCACTCAAACTCCTACCGCTTGCACACCTGAGCAGGTTGTGCATGGGCTTCAGAGACCGCGGACATATCCAGCCCAGTTAGTTGCAGCTGCTAAGGACTATGTAGCTACTACTATGCTAGAGGATGAGCGATGTAGGTTGGAGGGGTTTGGTAGACTTCAGCCTCCGACTTTCAGTGGTGCAGAGGGCAAGGATGCCTAGGGTTTCTTGGACAAGTGTCAGAAGATTCTTCATACAGCTGGGTTGGTTTCACTACTTTTCAGTTTTTTGGAGCCGCCTTCACTTGGTGGGAGGCTTATGAGAGGTGTAGGGCAGTTGGTATAACACTCCTTACCTGGCAGCAGTTCTCTGTTCTCTTTTTGGAGAAGTTTATGCCACAATCTCATTGAGAGGAGCTGCATAGTTATTTTGAGTGGTTGTGTCAGGGAGAGATAACGGTGATGTAGTATGAGATGAGGTTCTCGAAGTTATCTCATCATACTGCTTAGTTGGTTCCTACAGAGAGAGAGGATTAAGAGGTTTGTTGATAGCCTCACGTATCACGTAGATTCTCATAACTAAGGAGAGGGTGTCTGGTGCTACTTTTGAGGAGGTTGCTGACATTTCTCATGATATTGTGTCAGTTCGTCGCCAATAGCTAGATGAGAGAGAGGCCTTAGGGATCTGATAGTTATGGTGGTGCTCCTTCGAGAGGTTAGTTTCAGCATGGCAGAGGCCATCCATTCAGAAATACTCAGTTACCTCGCCCAGGTTATCATAGGGCGTCATCGGGTCATGGTTCTCACAGTTCTCAACAGGTCCATTCATCACTCAGTGCCCTTCCAGCCCAGAGCTTGTCCCGTGCTCCGTCAGTTTAGGTATCTTCTATGCCAGGTGCATCTCCAATTATTCTGGTGCTAGGGGTTCCCTTAATTCCCCGTGTCCAGCACCCGGGAGTTGCTATGAGTGTAGAGAGTTGGGTTATATGTGGTGGAAGTGTCCTTGTTCTCTTGAGGGTTCATCTCAGCAGAGGAGCTAGCCGTCGGCTTCAGTGCCAATTACTTCACCACTACCCACCCTGAGAGTTAGAGGTGGAGGTCGGTCATCTATGGGTCGCCCTAGAGGGGGAGGTCGATCAGGTAGTGGTCAGGCCTATTTCTATACACTTCCAGCTAGACCTGATGCTATTAATTCAGATGCTGTGATCACATGTATTGTCTTAGTCTTCCCAGAGATGCCTCTGTATTATTTGATCCCGATTCCACTTATTCTTATGTGTCATCATACTTTGCTTGTTATTTGGATGTGCCCCGTAAGTCCTTTATTTCATCTGTTCATGTACCTACTCCAGTGGGCGATACTGTTGTTGTAGACCATCCGTACCCATCATCTGTGGTGACTATTGGAGGGTTTGTAGACCTGAGTGGATCTTTTGTTGTTATGTATGGTAGACTTCGATGTTATATTGGGCGTGGATCGGCTATCTCTGTGTCGTGCTATTTCGGACTATCATGTTAAGACAGTGAGCTTGGCTATGCTGGGTGTGCGATGGATTGAGTGGCGAGGTTCGACCGATTATGTTCCTAGTAGGGTGATTTCATTCTTTAAGGCCCAGCATATGGTTGAGAAAGGTTTTCTTTCGTACTTAGCCTTTCTGAGGGATGTTGGTGCAGAGACTCCCAGTATTGATTCTATTGCAGTTATGAAGGATTTTCCCGATGTGTTTCCTGCAGACCTGTCGGGCATGCCACCAGACAGAGATATTGATCTGGTTCTAGGCATTCAACCCATTTCTATTCGACCATATCATATGGCACCAGCGAAGTTGAAGCAGCAGCTTCAGGAACTCCTTGATAAGGGGTTTATTCAGCCTAGTATGTTACCTTGGGGTGCGCCGGTTCTATTTGAGAAGAAGAAAGATGGCACGATAAGGATGTGTATTAATTACAGGCAGTTGAAAAAAGTAACGATCATGAACAAGTATCCCTTGCCTCGTATCAATTATTTGTTTTACCAGCTTCAGGGAGTGAGAGTGTTCTCCAAGATTGATCTACATTCAAGTTATCACTAGTTGAAAATCAGGGACTCGGATATTCTTAAGACGACTTTTAGGATCTGATATTGTCATTATGAATTCTTGATGTGATGTCTTTTAGGCTGACCAATTCCGCAACAATATTCATGCATTTGATGAACAACGTGTTTCTACCTTATCTCGACTCGTTTGTCATAGTTTTCATTGATGATATTCTAGTGTACTCGCATAGTCAGGAGCAACATGTGGAGCATTTGAGAGTTATGTTGCTGAGATTGAGGGATGAGAAGCTTTATGCAAAATTCTTCAAGTGTGATTTTTGGCACAGTTCAGTGGCATTCTTGGGGAACGTGATGTCCAACGACGGTATTCAGGTTGATCCATAGAAGAGAGAGGTGGTTCAAAGTTGGCCAAGACCGTCCTTAGCCATAGAGATTCATAGCTCCCTTGGTTTGGCGGGTTATTACTGTCGGTTTGTTTAGGGATTTTCATCTATCGCATCACCCTTGACCAAGTTGACTCAGAAGGGTGCTCTATTCATGTGGTCGGATGAGTTTGAGGAGAGATTTCAGAAGCTCAAGACTACCTTGACCACAACTCCAATGTTAGTTTTGCCATCAGTTTTAGGTTCATATGCCGTGTATTGTGATGCTTCGAGAGTTGGTATCGGCTGTGTATTGATGCAAGAGGGTAGAGTTATTGCTTATGCTTCTTGTCAGTTGAAGCCCTATGAGAAGAACTACCCTGTTCATGATCTGGAGTTTGCTGCCATTGTTCACGAATTAAAGATTTGGAGGCATTATTTGTATGTGTGTCTTGTGAGGTGTTTACTGATCATCGTAGCCTCCAGCACATGTTCAAGCAGAACGATCTCAATTTGAGGCAGCGGAGATGGTTTGAGTTACTAAAGGATTATGATATCACTATCTTGTACCATCCGGGGAAGGCCAATGTAGTGGCCGATGCTTTGCGCCAGAAGACGGTGAGTATGGGAAGTTTGGCATATATTCCTGTTGGGGAGAGACCTCTCGCAGTTGATGTTCAGGCCTTTGTCAATCGGTTCGTGAGTTTGGATATTTTGGAACCCAATTAGGCGTTGGCCCGTGTGATTTCTCAGTCTTCCTTATTTGATCGCATCAGAGAGTGCCTGTATGATGATCTTCATTTGATTTTACTTAAGGACAAAGTTCAGCATGATGATTCCAAAGATGTTACTATTGGTGATGATGGGGTATTGAGGATGGAGGGCCAGATATGTGTGCCAAATATAGATGGGCTTCGGGAGAAAGCCCATAGCTCGTGGTATTCCATTCATTTGGGTGCCGCGAAGATGTATCAAGATCTGAGACAACATTATTGGTGGAGGAGAATGAAGAAGGACATTGTGGGATTTGTAGCTCGGTCTCTCAACTATCAGCAGGTGAAATATGAGCATCAGAGATCGGGTGGCTTGCTACAGTTGATGGATATTCTAGAGTAGAAGTAGGATCAGATCACCATGGACTTTGTAGTTGGGCTCCCACTAACTTTGAAGAAGTTCGATGCTATTTGGGTGATTGTGGATCGGCTGACCAAGTCCACACACTTCATTCCTGTGTGTACTACCTATTTTTCAGAGTGGTTGACAAAGATATATATCCAGGAGATTGTTCGTTTGCATGGTGTCCCAGTTTCTATCATTTTAGATAGAGGTACTCGGTTTACTTCACAGTTTTGGAGGTTGGTACAACGAGAGTTTGGTACTCAGATTGAGTTGAGCATAACTTTTCACCCTCAGACGGACAGGTAGTCCTAGCGCACTAATTGGATATTGGAAGGCATGTTGCGCGCTTGTGTCATTGATTTTGGAGGGGCATGGGATCAGTTTCTACTGCTTGTGGAGTTTTTTAATAATAATAGTTAACAATCGAGTATTTAGATAGCTCCATATGAGGCTTTGTATGGGAGGCGGTGTAGATCTCCAGTTGTTTGTTTTGAGCGGGGTGAGGCTAGGATATTCGGTACAGACTTAGTGCAGGATGCCTTAGACAAGGTGAAGGTGATTCAGGAGAGGCTTCGTACAGCGCAGTCGAGACAAAAGAGTTATGCTGACAGGAAGGTTCGGGATGTGTCCTACATAGTTAGTGAGAAGGATCTATTGAAGGGTTTTATGAGATTTTGGAAGAAGGGTAAATTGAGTCCTCGGTTCATTGGGCCTTTGAGGTGCTTCAGAGGATTGGGGAGGTGGCTTATGAGCTTTCTTTGCCACCCATCTTATCGAGTGTGCATCCGGTATTTCATGTTTCTATGCTTCAAAAGTATATTGGCAATCTGTATCATGTTTTGGATTGCAGCATGGCAGTTAGATGGTGATTTAACTTATGATGTGGAGCCAATGGCTATTTTGGAGTGTCAGGTTCAAAGGTTGAGGTCAAAGGGTATAACTTCAGTTAAAGTGTAGTGGATAGGTCGGCCCGTGGAGGAGGCTACCTGGGAGACCGAGCGGGAGATGTGGAGTAGATATCCTCACCTGTTTGAGGCTCCAGGTATGTTTCTTGACCTGTTTAAGGAAGAACGTTTGTTTAAAAGGGGGAAGATGTAATGACAAGACCGGTCGCTTCATGTGTTACCGCTCCGTTTCCCTCATTTCTGCTTCTTTTTGCTTTGTTTATCCGTGTTATGTGTTATCGGGTTAGTCAGTTCGAATCTAGAATGGTTTTGATAAGGTTTGAGATACTTAGTCTCTTTTGAGTAAGCTTAAGTTGGAAAAGTCAACCGGATGTTGACTTGTATAAAAAGGGCTCAGATGTGAGTTCCGATGGTTCGAGAGATGATTTGGGACTTAGGAGTTTGATCGGAACGTGTTTTGGAGGTCCATAGTAGGTTTAGGCTTGAATTGGTGAAATTGGAATTTTAGCATTTTTCGTTTGACAGGTGAGATTTTGATGTAGGGGTCGGAATGGAATTTCAGTAGTTGCAGTAGGTCCGTTGTGCTATTTGGGATGTGCGTGCAAAATCGCAGGTCATTCGGACGTGGTCTGATAGACTTTTTGATAAAATGCGGAATTCAGTAGATATTTTGAACCTTAGGCTTGAATCCGATGTTATTTCGTTGATTCGATGTTGTTTAAGGTGTTTTGAAGATTGGTCTAAGTTTGGATAGTGGTCTATAACTTGTTTTCTCTTTTGGATGAGGTCTCGGGGGCCTCGGGGCGATTTTCAATGGTCGACTGAAGATTTTTAGTTGGGTTTGGCAGCTAAAGATTTCCTATTGCTGTCATAACCGCGCTTGCAACTAGGGGACCACAGCTACGGGCTCGCAGAAGTGCCCAGTGGGTCGCAGATGCGGAAACGGCCCTAGGAGCTAGAACCGCAGAAGCGACTATTTGAGCGCACCTGCGGTAATGCAGGTGAGGATGTTTGATCGCAAGCGCGAAGTTGAGGTTTAAGTGAAAACCGCAGATGTTGTGCTCCTGACCGCAGAAGTGGTAGCGCAGAAGCGGAATTGGGCTGCAGGTGCGAAAACCCTGGGCTAGAAAGTATATAAAGCCTCCTTCGCGATTTTCAGCCTTTCTTCACCATTTATTAATAGATTTTTGAGCTTTTTGGGGGATTTTGGAGAAGAAATCAGAGGGAACTTCATTGAGGTATGATTTTTGATCATAAACTCGATCTTATGGTGTTATTTATTGATTAGGCTTGAAGGTTATGGAAATTTGTGCGTAAATGATGTAGAAACTATGGCTTGAGATTGGAGACCTTTGATTAAGGATTTGAGGGGTCATTTGTGGTCAGATTTTGGTACTTTTGATATGGATGAACTCGTGGGAGGATAAGAAGTTTATAGATGTAATTTTTATCAGATTTTGAGACGTGGGCCCGAGGGTCGGGTTTGGTTTATTTTGGGATTAGTGTGTAATTTGATTATTTTTGCATGGCCTTCGTTCCCTTAGCATATTTTGACGTCAAGATTCTGAATTTGGTTAGATTCGATGCAAGTTGAGGCCGATTCGAGAGGCAAAGGAATCATGGGTTAGAGTTTGGACTGGATAGAGGTAAGTAAAGATTGTAAGTGTTGTCCTAAGGGTATGAAACCCCGAATTTCACATCGTTGTGCCATTTTGAGGTGAAACACATGCTAGATGACGAGCGTGGGATCGTGCACCGTTGGGGATTGTGACTTAGTCCGTCCCGTATGACTGTTTAACTGCATATTTGATTGAAAACTGTTTGCTATCATCATGTTTTGGGCTGTATGCCATATTTGGGCCTCGTGCCAACTATTTTTGACCTTTAGGAGATTTTTACTACTATTCCTCACAATTTTGACCTTATATTTGTACTCAGTCTTGCTGTATTCTACTCTCTTCATAACTTAGCCATGTTTACTCTGTTTTGACATCTTAAATGGTATTTTGCGCTGAGCATCATATTTTACTATGCCTTAGTGGCTTTTAGAGATTTCTAATTGAGTAGGGCTGAGGGCCTGTGTTGTGAGGTTATTATGGGAGCGAGACACACGCCACATCAGTATTATACGGATTTATGATTGTGAGGCTGAGAGCCTGAGTTGTTACGCCACAAGAAGGCTTGATATGAGGTCGAGAGCCTGTTTGATTATGTCATGTGATGGCTTGTTATTGCACTTGGGCCGTAAGGTGCCCCTCCTGCAGTCTATACACCCCTAGTGAGCGTGGGTACCCAATGTGAGATATGTTATATCCCGAGGGGCTGATGTTGTTCCATTATATTGCCCAAGGGGCTGATATGAGTGATTGTAGGATAGTCTGAGGGGCTGATTCTGTTGGTACTTTGACCGAGGGCCTGATTTTTATGTGTTTTTCTTCTCTCACTGTTTTTCATTCACTCGTTTAACTGCTAAAGATATTTTAAAGAGGATTTTACTGAACTAAGGTGTTTTTGCTAGTTTTTAGTGATTATTGCCTTGCTATGGTTTTTCATTGCCTCTTGGTAGCATTTTTGTTGTGTTTTACGTGTTTTCTTATCGCTCAGCTGCCTTTACTTTTATTACTTAATGAGCTGGCGTACTCACATTACTCCCTGCACCCTATGTACAGATTTAGGAGCCCCAGGTCCCACTTGCGAGGGCTGATTGGTTCCAACAGGCTATTTGGAGTTCAGTAGGTAGCTGCTTGGCATTCACAGCCCAGTGTTTCTCCCTCTAATCTTATATTCCTTTGTACTGGTTTTCAAAAAGACTGTGTAGTCTCTTTTATAATCTTAGACAGATGCTTAGATGCTCATGGCTGGTGACACCCTGATATCAGGCTGTGTTTGCTTCCGCATTAGGCTATTTCGCTCTATTTTTTGGGATTGCCACTTATTAATGACTTAATTATGAATTATTATAACCGTTAATTGGTTTTGGGGGTTTGTGCCGGCTGGCATTGTTTCACGATAGGCGCCATTACGATCGGGTCTGGTTTAGGGTCGTGACAAATACCAAGGACAAGTGACAGCTATATCCAAAATACATGAACATCTTCAGAGTCAGCTCTCAACATCACTAGCAGCTCCGCTCCTAAATTTTTACGCAAGGTGCAGAATTGTAGTATGAGTACAATCGACCCTATGTACCTAGTAAGTATCTTGTCTAACCTCGTCGAAGTAGTAACGATGATTTTTTTTGTTAAAAGATTCTCACTGATAAAACCTGTACCGTAAACTAGAAGTAGAACTATACTACGATATAACAGATTCGAGTACACAAAACGAATATGCAATGCGATAACTGAGTACTAGAAGAGATCACCATTTAACATTTTTCCAATATCTCTACCAATCTTTTATTTAGAGCTAAAACCAATAAACCACGAAAGTCATTTAAATTTCATAACATGAGAAATGTACTCAGATATCAAGTCAATTTCATGGCAACACCCTTCGTACATTTATCTTATCCTCACTAAATATGCATATAATATACCAACCGGATGACAGAAATGGCGATAACAGGAATGACAAAGTAGGAAATACGCAAGTAGAAACAATAAATGGGGATAGTGATATACATATGGGCAACAGTAATAGATTTGACAGAAGGCACATGAGTAATGACATCAATTAGGAAAAGGGAATATAAACTTCAACTAACTAGCATGGTGGAGGCCTAGATATAGATATAACAAATAAGAAGGGAACACATAATCTTTATAAGTTTACAAGTAGAGGCATTAACGACTAACATGGTATAAGGCTTGTACTAAAGTGCAACAAAATAGATGCAACATGGATGTAATTATAACAACAGTAAGTAGGCATGGTATTTGCAAGTTAAGCAAGTAGAAGTCATGGGCAACACAACAACAATTAAGATAGAGAACAAGGACATGACAATATCAACAAGTCACATAAAGACCATAAATACGACAATAATAGCTCAGTGTAAAGTCATGAACGAATACACGAGGAAAAGATATCACAACATAATGCATGTCCCTCGTCCTCGCTTGCATGGAGACACCCACCATGCCTTAAACTGATTATATTATAAAAGCATGATAATATAAATGAAATATCATGGAATCACCTTCCGTAATTTTACTCTCAAATTAAATGGCACGACATTACTGTTCGTGCTTTACACTCATATGACGTGGCACGACATCATCCTTCACGCTTTACACTCAAATGAAATGGCATGTCATCACCCTTCGTACTTTAGACATCTCTTCGCTTGATAAAATATATGAAATGGTACAATATCACCTTTCTTGCTTTACAATATCCCTCACATGATAATACATACACAATGTCACGACATTACTATTCGTGTGTTACACTCTCCCTCACATGATAATATATATACAATGGCACGAGATCACCGTTCATGCTTTACAGTCTTCCTTACCAAGAATATGTATATCAATGAAAACCAAGGTAGGAAGCATAAATAACGTCAAGGAGAGTGTTTAAACGAATATTCCAAATGAACCCCAATCACAAATTTCAAGCCAACAGTAATTCAATAAACCCTCAAGAACTTTATTATTTAAGTATTTCAACAAATCTCAAGAATGATTGTCACGACCCCGGTTCGCCCTCCGTTAACCATCGTGACATCACCTAGTCTCTATGACTAGGCAAGCCTAAATTGCGGAAGTAAAAACAATTTAAAGTAGAAATAAAGTAATAAACAGCGTTTAAAAGTGCCGCTCGGCATACACAATATTTAACTCTCAAAACCAATACATAAACCAAGACCCCGAAACCAACAGATCACAAGCTAAGAAATACTACATAGCTCTAACTCCAAAATGTCTAACAAGAACAGGATATACAGAAGGCTAATACTAAAATGCAAGAATAGAAAGGGACTCCTCGTTCTGCGGATGCGGCATATATACCTCGAAGTCGCTAGAGCAGTTGCCTCGCCTCAGGGGTGATAGGACTGGGTCGAAGTACCTGGATCTGCACATAAAAAACATGTGCAGAAATCTTTAGGGCGTGAAAAATGGTAGCTAACTCAAGGTTGTGAACCGGATAATTCTTCTCATGTACCTTTAACTGTCTAGACGCATAGGCAATCACCCTACTGTCCTGCATCAACACTGTTCCGAGGCCAATCCTCGAGGCATCACAATAGACCGTATAAGACCCTAAACCTGTAGGCAATATGAAAACTAGGGCTGTAGTCAAAGCTGTCTTGAGCTTCTAAAAACTTACCTCACACTCTTCCGTCACTGGAACGGAGTACCCTTCTGGGTCAGTCTGGTCATAGGGGATGCAATCCATGAAAACCCCTTCACAAAATGATCGAAGTAACCCGCCAAACTGAGAAAATTGCAGTATCTCTGTAGCTGGGGATGGTCTGGGCCAACTCTGGACTGCCTCTACCTTCTTCGAATCCACCTGAATACCCTCACTCGATACTACGTGGCCTAAGAATGGCACGGAATCCAACCAAATTCACATTTTGAGAACTTTGCATATAACTTCTTTTCCCTTAGAGTCTGAAGCGCTGTCCTCAAGTGTCGTTCATGATCTTCCCTACTCCGGGAATACACAACAATGTTATTAATAAAGACAATGAAAAAAGAGTCAAGATATGGCTTGAATACACTGTGCATCAAATGCATAAAGGCTGCTGGGGCATTGGTCAGCGCAAATGACATAAGAAGGAACTCGTAATGACCATATCGAGTCCTGAAAGCCATCTTCGGGATATCTGGCTCCCGAATCTTCAACTGCTGGTAATTTGAACATAAGTCAATCTTAGAAAACACCCATGTGCCATGAAGCTGGTCAAACAGATCATCAATACAAGTCAAAGGATAACAGTTCTTCACTGTAGCCTTGTTCAACTATCAATAATCAATACACATACGCATTGAACCATTCTTTTTCTTTACAAACAAGATAGGAGCACCCCAAGGTGATACACTAGACCGAATAAAACCCTTATCAATCAATTCCTATAATTGATCCTTTAACTCCTTCAACTCAAGTGGAGCCATACGATATAGAGGAATAGAAAAGGGCTGAGTGCCCGACAACAGATCAATGCCAAAATCAATATCTCTTTCAGGCAACATGCCTAGAAGATCAGCTAGAAACAAATCGAAAAGAATCCGGTACTGCTAGAACTGAATCAACTGAAGAGGTATCAATACTGACATCTCTCACATAGGCTAGATATGCGTCACACCCCTTCTCAACCATACGCTGAGCTTTAAGGAAGGAAATTACTCTACTGGGAGTGTGATCTAAATCATCTCTCCACTAAACACGCGGCACACCTAGCATAGCTAGCATCACAGTCTTGGCGTGACAATCAAGAATAGCATAATGGGGCAACAACTAGTCCATACCCAAGAAAATATAAAAATCTACCATGATGAGCAACAATAAATCAGATCTGGTCTCAAAACTACTAAGAGCAACCAAACACGACCGACAAACACGGTCTACAATAAGAGAATCTCCCACAGGAGTAGAAATATAAATAGAGGAACTCAAAGAATCCCGAGATACACCTAAATGTGGATCAAAATAAGAAGACACATAAGAATAAGTGGAGCCTGGATTGAATAGAACTGATGCATCTCTGTGACAAATTAGTATAATACCTATGATGATAGAATCAAAGGCAACAACCTCGGTACGAGCAGGAAGGGCATAGTATCGGGCCTGACCTACCCCTCTAGGGCAACCTCTACCTCCCCGACCTCCACCTCTTGCTGGCTGACCAGGTGGGATAGCAACTGGAGCTGTAACCATGGCTTAAGAACTCTGCGAGGAGCGCTGTGGTTGAGAAGTCCGTGGAGGTATACCCTTCCCAAGTCTAGGGCAATCCCTCACCATGTGGTGTGTGTCACCACACTCAAAACAAGCTTTGGGAGGACGTGGTGGCTATGAATAGCTCGGGCTAGATCTGCTGGACTGACCTCTTAAAGCACCCCGCGTAGGAGGCGCGCTAGAAATCGGAAGTGCATAATAACGTTCCTGAGGCCTAGGAGGAGCAGGAGCACTACTGGCTACTGGAAGAATTGAATGAATAGGGCGACTCATATAACCCCTACTATGATGACCAGCAGCTGGGGCACGAGCACCAGAATAATGGCCCGACTCTCGAGACCTCTTGGGCTCCCTCTCCTCTCTCTCTCCCTAGCATGCATACCCTCAATCCTCCTAACAATGCTCACCACTTGCTGATAAGGAATATCCATCTCCAACTCACAACCCATGCTAGACCTAATGCGAATTAGCCCCTCAATTAACCGGTGAACCCTTTTGCAAACACTAGAAACCAAGGTTGGTGCATGTCTAGCCAAGCTAGTATAACGGACAACATACTCTGAGACAGTCATAACACCCTGGTACAAATGCTCAACCACGATGCGCCATGCATCTCTGAGGATCTGAGCAATAAAATCTCTCAAGAATAGATCTAAAATCTAGGTCCAAGCAGCGAAGCGGCCTGGTCCGGACTGTCTAATGTATAGGTGCACCACCACTCATAAGCGGCTCCTCAAAGCTGGAAAGTAGTGAAGGAAACCCCACTCGATCCTGATATACCCATGGTACAGAGAATACGGTAGCACTCCTCCAGAAATCCCAAGGCATCCTCTGATGCTAAGCTACTTAATACAGGAGGATCATACTTCTTTAACCTCTCAAATCTCCACTACTCATCCTCTGAAGCCGCTGCCTTGTTCTCGGGACGGCCTGGGGCTACAGGCTGCACAAGAATAATCTCTGGGACCTGACAACATGCACTTGCTGCTCAGGCATGTGGACAATGGGAGTCTGTGCTCCTCCCCCGGCCTGGGATGTAGCTGTAGTAAGGGGAAGCAACCCTGCCTGAGCCAAAGTGGTGTACATGCTCAAACTGTGCCAGAGTCTCCTGAAGTGCTGGCGTGGTGGTAGTAGTAGGCATGTTAGGTGTGTCACGGCCCAACCTCGAGAGGCATGACCGACGCTCAATTAAGTGAACCCGACTGAGAAAGCCTTACCGAACACTTTCTACCATAAATCAATATGAATACGAAACTCATACCTTTGATTAATTTAGAAGAGAATACACGGTGTATGCCACATCACCGGTTCATTTCATATTACAAAAATTTACCGTACATAAGCTAGCTTCAGGGATTCTATTAAAGTTACAGTTTATGGGGATCAAAAGTTTAGGATTACAACATATACATATAGTGGACTCCCCAAACACCCGTACATAACCCACACTAGTGTCTTGAAGCCTCTAAGGATACAATAGATAAGCATAACTATGCCGACAACAAGGCCCCGGCAATACCTCAAAAGTGGAAAGCTGTAATAACAAAAGATACACCATATAGCCCCATGAAAGAAAAAGGGGGTCACCGAGACTTCGAGTAGACAAACGCTCCGCTATGCACGATCGGCATTGTTCGCTATGGAGCCACCTACAATCATAACCGAATGTAGCGCCCCCGGAAAAAGGGGCGTCAATACATTTGAATTGTACTGGTATGTATAACTAAACACCATTTTACTAGAAAGAACTATCAATAGATACAAGCAATTAATACGGGCAAATCAAAGAAACAATTCATATAATCTTTCATACAATTTCCACAACATAGATTTGGGCATTTCTGTCACGTGTTCACCACTGTTCTCATTACCACCGCCATCTCGAGCGGCGTCCGGTCACGACCCGACCGGCTAGGTCACCTCATTGGAGGCATCACTCTCAATCAATATTTCATTCCCTTATCCGGAATTCAATATCAGCACATTACAACCATGTGTGTAGCATGGTTTCGGATCACGACCCGATCGGCTAGGTCACCTCATTAGAGGTATTACTCCATTCTTATTAGTCAACACATCAAATCTATATCCCACACATATCATAACAATTCCTGGGGCACTCATGGCTACCATCATCATATTTTTTCCCCTTTTCAATATTTATTTTACAAGTTGTGATCATAGACACACATATCAAGGATAATTCAAGTTGCAATCACAGGTAAGTGAGCACATAGCTAGCATGAATAATTCTTTGTTTCAATGTTAGCTTTTAGCCCAAGAATTTCAACACATAACTGTACTTTCCATCATTATCTAATTATCAAGATTGGTACATTATTTACATTGAGGCACATCCTTCACGAATATGTATAGATATATGCAAATCAATTAATGCGTAATAACAATCAATACACTAGCCAATTCAACTCTTACCATACTTTCGTAAATGATGACGAAGCTTAATTTCTAATAAAAAGGGGGTTTTAGCCATACATACCTCAATAAAGCTTTTCCTTACTCTTTTACAATTTCCGAAACTCTTAGCACTTCGATCTATTGAGTAAGAATTACAAATTAAATCGAGAATTAGAGATGAGATTGAGACTCTAGCTTGGTTCAAGCACATTGACAAGCCCTAGAGGTGCAATTTATATCATTTTGTACCCCTATTTAATTCACCTACTCCCACTACTCTAAGGTTTGACACGCATGCAAGGAATTCATTGTTATACCCATGAATAACCTCAGTAGTGACACTTTATATCTGAGAATAAAACAAATAAGAGTTGGGGTGATGAAGCATTAACTCTTGAGATGAATGTCTAGGGGTCTTCACTTTATTTTCTTCAAGGATTTAGCCATATCTTAGGGAGCAATTTGATGGGATACTTTCCCTCTCTAAAAATCCTCTCTCTCCCTCTAGAAATGTTCAGAAAGATGCTTAAAATGAGCTATAACACTGGATATGTCGATAGGGAGGTTGGGTTAAAAATTAGAAAATTGGGGCCCCGAGTCAAATATGCGATTGCATTTGTGATCGCAGAGTAAACATGCGGTCCGCATAATGGACCGCAAAATGCTCCCCAGAAACTAAACATTCTGACTTAGTCTGTGGTAAGAATGCGGTCCGCATTCATATTCTGCGGTCGCAAAGTGCACCACAGAACTGACACTCATAAAATTCATAGGAGAATATGCGATGACTATGCGATCCGCATTTCGATTATGTGATCGCATTTTCGACCGCATAGCTGATTTCAATTTTAGCCAACATTTTGACTCACTCTGCGGTAGATATGCGGTCCGTATACCTGATTTGCGGCCGCATTCTGGACCGTATTTCTCGCATTTTTCTGGAAACTTATTCTTGGCTTTTTAATGCATTATTTAACACATGCTCCTAACTTAGCACCACGGGATCCGGGTTTTCGAGTAGGGATTTCACGGGGCCTTACATCCTCCCCCACTTAAGATCATTCATCCTCGAATGAGGATTAAGGTTCATTTATTAACAGTCTTAGTGCAGTCTCCTCCTCTTCAAACCCGAAACAAGTTGACAGTCCCCAAATTTAGCTAAATCCCTATATTCCCGAAAATTTTGCCAGAGTTTCCTTTGTATCTAAGCCTTAGCCACCTATCAGAGAGCCCCAGAAGCATACTATAACAGCATAAACATATTCGTAAGCATAGTATAACTGGCACAACATCAACAATGGCCATATAGGCAATCATATTACCAAAAAAAGAGGACGGTTTTACATAAGTCCAGCCAACAAATACGGTTTCGAAGGAGCTAAATGCATAAAAATTATTACATTATTATTCAAACAAGTGTGGATACTTCTTCTTCATTTCATCATCTGCTTCCCAAGTAGCTTCCTCAACGTGCTAGCTCCGCTATAATACTTTCACGGATGCAATTTCCTTATTTCTCAGTTTTCCAACTTGCATATCAAGAATGGAAACTGGGACCTCTTCATATGATAGCTCTTCGTTTACCTTAATAGCCTCGACTGGCACAATGGTGGATGGATCCCCTACTACCTTCCTTAACATGGACACATGGAAGACCGGGTGTACCAATGACATCTCGGGTGGCAGCTCGAGCTTGTATGCCACCTGACCTATTTTTCGTATGATTCTGTATGGTTCGACATACCCTGGACTCAATTTCCCCTTCTTTCCAAACCGCATGACACCCTTCATAGGGGAAACTTTTAAGAATACCCAATCATCTTCTTTAAACTCCAAATCTCTGCGACGCACATTCAAGTAGGATTTTTGGCGACTTTGAGCGGTTTTCAACCTTTCTTTAATAAGCTTGACTTTCTCCATGGCCTGGTGCACGAGGTCCGGCCCTATCAATTTTGCTTCTCCAACCTCGAACCACCCGATGGGAGACCTACATCTCCTACCATACAATGCTTCAAACGGTGCCATTTGAATACTAGCGTGGAAGCTGTTGTTATAAGCAAATTCTATGAGTGGCAAATGGTCATCCCAACTCCCCTTGAAATCAATAGTATAAGCACGTAACATGTCCTCAAGTGTTTGAATAGTCCGCTCTGCTTGCCCATCGGTTTGTGGATGAAAAGCTGTGCTAAGGTTCACTTACGTACCCAAGCCCTGCTGAAACTTCTTCCAAAAATTAGCTGTGAATTGAGTCCCTCGATCTGAAATGATTGAGACTGGAGTGCCATGCAACCTGACTATTTCTTTTATATACATCTGAGCATATTAATATGCTGTGCCGGTAGATTTAACTGGCAAGAAGTGCGCTGATTTTGTGAGTCGATCAACGATCACCCAAATTGAGTCAAACTTGCGCGGAGTGCGCGGAAACCCTACCACAAAATCCATGTTAATCATCTCCCACTTCCATATCGAAATGTCTATGCATTGTGTCAATCCACCGGGCCTTTGATGTTCGGCCTTTACCTGTTGACAATTCGGATATTTTGACACAAGTTCCGCCACATCCCTCTTCATGTTGTTCCACCAATAAATTTCCTTGAGATCATGATGTCACACCTCCTTTTTACGTTTAATACACCCCGTGAAGGGCGTAAAGTATTTTTTCCAATTAAAGGACAATCGGAACGGGATTTATTATTAAATTTCAGAGTCACCACTTGGGAGATTAATGGTGTCCCAAGTCACCGGTTGAATCCCGAACCAAGGAAAATATGACTCTGTTAACAGTCCGCGAACTAAAAATTCGGATAAGGAATTCTCTTAGTCCGGAAGAAGGTGTTAGGCATTCCCAGATTCCGTGGTTCTAGCACGGTCGCTCAACTGTTGTATTTAATTTTTATCTGATTTCAATACATGTTCTATTTTTATGTGCCTTTTGTTAATAGCCAGCTTTTATTATATTTATTATTTATTTTATTTTTTACAAGAATTACAACATCGTGAAAATGTATCTCGAACCACGCCGCACCAGTGTGCCCGTGGCTTTTAATACATTTCGACTTCGTTGAGATATGGATTTGGGTCACATAAAAGTGCACCCGTATTTAGGAAGGTAATATTATTTAAAATCACACCTAAAGCGACTAACGCATTGTTATCTTTTGGGAAAGCCGTAAAATTTACTAAACGGCCCGTCCCGAATTTCTAAGTATTTTTATTAAGCAATTAATGAGGGCCCGCGTTTTGTATTTTTATTGGACGAGGCTCGTCTCATTTTATTTAAAGGTCAATCCTAAAAGCAATTATGATTTTTCTATTTGTGTAATTAATTAACATTGTTAAATCATACTAACAGTATCCCTATATTAAATCCAAACAGAATTTTAATGGGTAATGCCTCATCTCACACGGATTGCGTCCACAAATGGCCTAAAAGAAGGAAAAATGTGTAATTTCACAAAAAAAAAACAAGCCTGTTCAGGTTTGGATGCGGGCCGTCTATTAATAGGTTAAAGCCCAATTTGGCCTAAATAATGACTATCAATCGAACTAGGCCACAAATCCGATTTGATTAAGCTACTCAAACTACTCTAATGTACTCAAATTCAATAAGAATGATCTAATTTATCAGCTAGTTTTTAAAATTATGAATATGAACTGATTATAACTACATCATTAAACCTAATGATTCTAGACAAAATGTAAATTGCATTTGCTAATTATGTTATCTACTAGTATAGACAACAACTAAGACCAAATGATCTATTAATTACTATTACTGTCCAGAATTATCAAGGCTACTTTATTACAACATTATTTAAGGCATATGCTTATCACAGAACTCAACTTTATCTATGTGCCAGTTTTGGCTTAACTACCAGATTCGAATTAAACTAAATAAAATTTGGCTAAACTTAGCAAATAACAACAATACTAAATCTAAATCTAATTAGCTATGAATTATAGTCCACAATCCATCACTTCGATTAGAACAGATCTAAATCATGTATTAAAAGTATTGAAACTAATTTCCTAACCGTGTCATGTAACTCAACCACAAATATGCATTTTTATTGTTTTACACTTTAAAACAGATGATCCTCTATATGTGTAAAAATGAATAGTCTAACACCAAATCATCGTACAGTCCAGTCCAGTTATACAAAACAAAACAAACAGTAGTAATCTAGAGAACATTAACGAATGAACTACTTTAATATACAACAAAAATTGAATTGAACTTTAAGCTTCAGATCTTCCATGTATTTAAACTCATATCTTCAGCTTACAATTACTGGAATTAATAGATGTACCTAAGTAAAGGAAATATGAGAAGGAAAAGAGTCAGTTACTATGAATCAACGACAACAACAGGAACAAGGACAGCAAATTTCAATCACAGCCTCAAAATACCAAAGTTAAAACCACAGCAACAGGATTTCAACCAGAAAATCAACTCGACTAATCCAAATTGCAACTTCACAGATTTTCGAATACTAGATCATGAGAGAATTACTGCACAGTCTTCAAATCTAGATTGATGGATCAATAAAACAGTATATCTTCGGATTTTTTTTTACTATTTCTAATGTTTCTAAGTTTTTGGAATTAAGAATTTCAAAAATTGGCTCTAAGAATGAAAGATTACTTGGAGGATAGTTTTTTTAGATTTCAAAAACCTGTCAAATAAGGCATATCTATGCCTATTTATAGAGTTAGAGTTGGAGGGAATTTTAAATTTCAGAATTTACTTATTAGTCCCTCTTTTATTTAAGTTCTACCCTTATTTTTTAACTTGTAATTCTATTAGCTACCCTTATTTATTAAGATTTATACTAATTCCCCAATCTAGAACCTTCTAACCTAGTGTAGTTCCCTATCTACCCTCACTTCTCTTCAAAATCTATCCAATTACCCTTTTCCTATACCCAAAATACCCCTCATTTCTTTGTTTTATTACTATTAGCCCTCTTTATATAACCCAAACTACCCCTGAAACTAAGTTGGATTTACTAACTAAACCTATTGCCATTCAATCCCTTTAACCCCCTGAATTATTTAACTGCCGGATTATCAATCAATTATAAACCTAGTTATTACAATTAATCAAAAAATTAACAAAATCTAATTACCTGCTAATTAG
This sequence comes from Nicotiana glauca, assembly GCA_026770625.1. Taxonomy (NCBI): domain Eukaryota; kingdom Viridiplantae; phylum Streptophyta; class Magnoliopsida; order Solanales; family Solanaceae; genus Nicotiana; species Nicotiana glauca. Next base: position 54,726 of record MU685599.1, read on the forward strand.
CTAACCAATTCTAATTATCAAAATTAATCAGAAATCATGCAAAATAATTAACTAAGAATTAGAAACTCAACAGCTATAACCAAAACATGCTAATTATTAATCCAAAATTACCTAATTAGTTAACACTGATATGACTATCAATTGTCAAAAATCAACTAAATGATTAAAAATAAAAACTTATGAACATGCTAAATTTATCAGATTCAAACAGATATTTCAAAGGAACAAAATTCAACGAAAGATAAAGTAACGAAAGATAATCTTGAAAGATAAAACAAAAAGGTGCAAGAAATTCATCAAACAAACACATGCATGATAAAAATAAAAAAAAATCAAAAGAAAAGAAGATCAGGAACTTATCTTTTTTTTTTTATTTGTCTTGTTTGGCCGCTAAAGAAGAACAAGACTTGGAGACAACATTTGTGAATTTCTGACTCGCCGAGAAACTTTGAACCCATATTCGAACCGCTCCAGTAGTATTTAAGGTTCAAGATTTTCGGAATCGTGTTGAGGGAAGCAAGGCGGTGGTCTGGTGTTATTTTGGGTTGGATTGGGTGAGGTGGTGTTCGCCGGAGTTAGGGTTCCAGCGAAACGATTTTGAATATTCGAACAAATGGGGATACATTCGAAGGCAGTGAAGTAGATGGGTGGAATCAGGATGAGAGGAGGATTTTGGGGTGTGAATTTGGGG
>MU685599.1:65040-102140 GCA_026770625.1 Nicotiana glauca
AGAGTGGATAGAGGGCAAATGTTGGCACTAGACCCATTATCAATTAGCACCTGGGTCACTATGGAATCCTCGCATTTTACTGTGAGATACAGGGCTCTATTGTGTTCAGTTCCTTCCACCGGCAATTCATCATCGGAGAATGTTACCCTGTTCACCTCAAAAATTTTGTTTGCAATCTTTTCAAGATGGTTCATAGTAATTTTCTCTGGCACATGTGCTTCATTTAAGATCATCATCAACGCCCGACGGTGTTCATCCGAATGGATTAATAGAGACAATAGTGAGATCTGCGCCGACATTTTCCTTAATTGTTCCACTATTGAATAATCCTGTGCCTTCATTTTTCTCAGAAATTCTTCAGCTTCCTCCTCGGTAACAGCTTTTTTCACCGGTGCCGGATTGTCCCTAGCTATTTTAGCTTTCCTTAATTCATCAGGGGCAAAACATCTCCCTGATCTAGTCAAACCATGAGTTTTGCATACTTCATCTTTAACTTCTTTTCCCCAATACATAACAGTCACTTTATTATAATTCCACGGAACAGCCTTTGCATCTACCACAGGCAACTGAGTTACCGGTTTAATGATGACCGGTTCTGCTTGAGCACCTTTCACAACCAACACGGGCTTAACAATTGCTCCTGGTATTATCACTTTCACAGGTTCTGGCTTTACTATCAACACTGGCTCATTGACCACCTATTCCGCTGCAGCCAATGCTTTCCCACCATTTGATTTCTCATCTGCTTTACTTTCACTTGCTTTGATCATCATCACCGTTTGAGATGGCTTCTTGCACTCTCCCTTCTGTACTAACTCAATCATGTGAGCCTCATGATGAGTTGGTAATGGATTCTGCATAATATTGGGAGTTTCTAGAGCCTGTACTTCAATTCTCCTGGTATCAATAAGTTCCTGAATAGCAGTTTTCAGATGCCAACATTTCTCCGTATCGTGCCCAGGAGCTCCTGAGCAATATTCACAACTGACTGAATGGTCCAGGTTCCTCGGTGGTGGATTTGGTATTTTTGGCTCAATAAGGTTTAACACTCCAAGTTGCCTCAACCTTTGGAATAGGCAGGTGTAGGATTCTCCTAGCGGAGTGAAAGTCTTTTTCTTCTGTAATCTGTCATTTCTAGCAGCAAGGTTTGGGCGGAAACCAGTTCCACCAGGATTTCTGTATATTTTGGGAGGTGGGTATGCATTTTGGGTATGGTAGGTGTTATGAGGAGTGGGTGCACGCCATGGTGCTTGGGGTTGAGGATAAGTTTGGGCGTGGTTAACTGAAAAATGGGGAACGGGAGGTGGATAATAATGTTGTGGTGGGCCATATGGTGTATGTGGGTAGGGCTGGTGATGTGGACGGGGTTGATGATAATAAGGGGAAGGACCCCTAGACCATGCCCTAGATTCCACCACATCAACTTCTTCTTTCTTCTTCTTTCCCAGAACCCCTCCAGTGCCAGTCTGGATGGCTTGGGTTGTTGCCTTTATTGCTGAGTAGCTCATGATCTTATTGGACTTTAACCCTTCTTCTACCATACTTCCCATCTTGACGACTTCATTGAAAGTTTTTCCCACCGTTGACACTAGATGCCTGTAATAAATAGGCTGTAGAGCTTGCAAAAAATAATCCACCATCTCACCCTCTTTCAGAGGTGGATCGACCCTCGCGGCCTGCTCTCTCCATCGGAATCCATATTCCCTAAAGCTCTCCCCAGGCTTCTTTTCAATCTTTGTCAAGGAGAATCGGTCGGGAACAATCTCCAAATTATACTGAAAATGATTTGCAAAGTCCTGGGCTAAGTTTTCCCTGGTATACCAACGGGTGTGATCCTGCCTAGTGTACCACTCCAAGGCTGACCCACTAAGACTCTGACTGAAGTATGCCATTAGAAATTCGTCTTTTCCACCGGCACCCCTCATTTTACTACAAAATCCCCTCAAATGGGCCACGGGGTCACCATGACAATCATAAAGATCGAACTTCGGCAATTTAAAACCCACAGGCAATTGGACTTCTGGAAATAAGCACAGGTCTTAATAAGCCACACTTACTTGCCCTCCGAGACCTTGCATGTTTCGGAACGATTGTTCTAGACTTTTTACTTTGCGAATCATTTCCTCCTATTCGGGGTTCTTGGGTGGTTTCTCTTCTTCAGATATATCAATGAGAGGAGTGTACGGGTATGGCTCATGAGGTCTAAAAGTAGGTTTCGGTGGGTAGTAGTGGTTTTCTTGGGTGTGGAATAGAGGTTAACTTGAAGATTTATGTAACATGGCCGGTGGAGGAGCCACGTACACAGGAGCAACTGGTGGTGGTAGTGGTGGGATTTGTTTTGGCGATGGAGGAGGTGATGGTGTTTGAGAAGTGGTTGAATAATATGGTGGATATGTAGGGTAGGCCGGGGAAGAATTTACAGGAGGATCTTGTGTTTGAACTGGTGGAGGAACATAGGCGGGATTGGCAGAATATGTAGGTAAAGGTTGTCCTTTCGCCCAGGCCTGGTACATTTCGGCCATTTGTTGTTTTAGTTTGTACATTTCCTCCTTTATAGCATTTACATCCATTATTTCTTCATCCCTAGCCGGGTCAATAATTGTAGCTTCAATATCTTGGCTAACCATTTTCGACATATCTTTGGAACGGGTATTGTACGGATGAGTTGCCAGAATGCCAGCTAGCTAAAACCACTTGTCTGAACTCATCAACAACAACGTTTATTAGTGGTTAGGGCATTATCAATCAATAATCGCACATTGGGAGCATAGATGCACTTAAACAATTTTGCTCGGCCACATGCGTCATCCCGGCTTTCTTAGTTATGGCTTTCTTTAATTCTTGCCTTTTCCTTTGCTTTGCCAATTCTTTTTGTTGCGTCATCTCCCTCTCTCTTTCTTTTTTTCCTTTCATTTTCACTTTTCTTTTTTTTTTTCACTATTCTTTTGACTTGTATTTACATTTTCATATGGTTATGGTCGATCCTATAAAGATTGCCTATATATCGCAACTGTGCTTGAATCAGATAAAGTCAAAAATAAAAATACAAATACAATTTTTGAGAATTTTCAAATTTATTAATGGCTAACACATCTATTACAATGACAGACTCTACAGCTATTCTATTTTGAAATGAAATACAGACTGGCTAAAAATGAAAATACAGACTCAAGTGACTGAAACAATGAAGTACTGACTTAAGAATACATTAAAGCTCCTGGTGCCTGCGGGACATCGTTCGGTCTCGCCGCGGGCCTATATGCAAGTTCCCCTTGGAGTTTGTCTAGGTCGCCCATTATCTGTTTCAAAAATATCGTCACTGAGGCAAAAAATGTAGTTTGGGTCATGTTCTCACATATTTGGCACTTCCGTGTGATGTAATGAGCAATATCGAGGATTCTTTCTCTAATTATCCCTTTTTCCTGAAGCAACCGCCCTATCTGCTCGGCCCTAGCCTCCAAAATTTGCTGATTTTGCTCCTGAAGTTGTTGCAGATCCATCTCTAATTGTGCTAAAGCTGTATAGCAATGTTCCTTTTCAACACTAAACTCCTTTGCTTGTTTGCTCATTTTGATCTCTGCGGCAATGACCTTTTTCCTCAATCTAGCAACCTCGTTATCATGCTCTTCTTTTAACTGTTGAACTATACGGGCTCGTTCCTCTGCATTTTTAGCCAACTGTCTTCGAACCCCAGCTAGTTCTTTTTTTGCTTTGTTAAGGTCGAAACTGTAGTCATTCACTTTTTGCCGCAAATTGTCTATCAGCTTTGCATCTCGGGCATTTCTAACAGGGGTTTCGGCTGCTATCTTCATTTTTTGAATTTAAGCTCGTAATGCCCCATTCTCTTTGGCCAATTGCTTTTTCTCACCCTCGTCGGCTGCTGCTTGCACACTGTTTTCAAACTTGAGGTCTAGGACTTGCTTTTCCAACATGCTGATCTTTGCCCTGTACTCATTTTCTTTGGCTAACCAAGCCCACTGCTCTTGTGATGATTCAGCAAACTCCTGGAGGTGAGGCCTTTTGGCCGGCCTTCCGAATGCAACATCCCTTATACACCAAGACTGATAGTCAGGTGATACCTCTCCTTTAGCTTGATCACGGACACAAGTATTTGCCGTCAAATATTGACATTCGCTCCAGATCTGGTGGACTAGTGCTTCAGAAAACTGGCCATCGGGGCCAATCTCGACCACTTGCAAACTAAGATCATCATCCTTGGGTACTATCTGGCATCTCCCAAGTTGTCTCAACTTGTCTCAACACACGATAAGGGGCATAAGGCTGAATAATTTTAAGCCCCATCAAAAGGAAATGTGGCCGAGCTGCCATCATATATACGATTTCATCAACGGGTAACCATACAAACGTCCACTCAATTTGGCTAGCAGTGAGGGACCGAAAATATGTTGTCCAACCCGTGAATCCTTCTGGCAATTTGACCCCTTTAATCCTTGTGTGAAACTCTTCTATGCACGTTTTTTCTGGAGACCCGTAGCTCAAGAATTGAGGACGATGACACAGATGCTCAATCATCCACATTTGTAACAATAAACTGCACCCCTCGAAGAAAGTTTCCCCAGCCTTGCAAGCCGTAAGAGCACGGAAAATATCAGCCAATATCATAGGTGCAAGAGTACTTTTGGCTTGGGTAATTAACGTGCTGACAACCCCAGCTATCTTTATATCAATGTTCCCGTCCTTTCTCGGAAATACCAAAAGTCCCAGAAAAACCACCATAAAGGCGAAACGTCGATGCTCTTCCCACTTCTGGCGATTTCCTTTGCTACATATCTTGCTTTCTGGGTTGTTGAACCCCCCGATATGGCCATAGCGATGATATATGAAATTTAGAGTACAAAAGCCATTTGCCAGATCTGTGTTATGGACGGTTCTGATTATCTTCAAAGAGTCTAGAAATCTGTGCACAGCTACAACTCTCGGTGCAACCAAATACTTATGCCTTAAAGGGACCTCATCTTTCCCAATGTAGCTGGCTATTTCCTCTAATGTCGGGGTAAGCTCGAAGTCCGAAAAGTGGAACACATTATGCGCTGGGTCCCAACATGTAATCAATGCTTTGACAATATCTCCCCGAGGCACAATATCTAGCAAATCGGTGAGACCTTTCAAATATTTCTTAACTTCATCTTGCCCTTCACTTCCTAGATCATTCCACCACAGACGTAACTCCAAAGGGATCTTATGCAAAAATGATTCATTTTGAGTCGTGCTCATTCTGCACATTTATTAAGGTGATTTAATCACTCATTTATGACCTAAAAAGAAATGACACTACTATTTTTCACCATTCTAGTTTCCAGAAATAAAACCTAGTTTTGCCGATACGACCTTTCAACACTTGATAAAGAGGATTTTAAGGCTGTGCCCGCTAACTGTTGGGAAATGACTCAAAGTGGCCATTTTTGCATAAACAGCCTTCCGGAGCCCTTTCGGGACATTCGGCTATTTTGACAAAACGACATCACTTGATTTATTTATGGCAAAAAAAATAAAATGGACATTTTTTGGCTATTTTTGCAAAAAGGGTGTGGTTGGACCCGTCAAGGCTTGCCTACGTATCTTACACGTGGTGAGAATCAAACCAGCATAGTTCGGGCAAATTAACAAACTATTTTGAAACAAATCATTTTTTATTTCTATTTTTTTTTTTTTTTGGCAAAAATCAAATAACCAAACTATTTCAAAGCAAAAATTTTTATTTTTATTTTTATTGGCAAAACAAACTATTTTTTTTTTAAATTTTTGAAAACAAGACAAAATAACGACTTTTTTTTATTATTTATTTTCAACAACCCAAAATAAAAACTCTTTTATATTTTTCTTTTGCTTTAGTAAAATGAATTATTAATAACCAAAACCTTTCCATTTTTCAACTTTTTTTTTACGAAATTTTGGCAGAGTTTCGACAGTATTTGGACATCGATTTTTCTAAAACTAAACAATTACTACTATTTTTTTCTTTTTTTTCTATTTTCCTCAATTTCACAAAAATTTCTCTTTTTTTTAAAAACCGGTCACCATGCAGGCCCGAGACAAATAAATGCAACACGTAAAATGTATCATGGTGGTCTTTTCATATTTGGTTACCTGTCCTAGACGGAACCAACCCCTGTGTCGAGTCCCCTAAGTCATACGTGATGCAAATAAACGTCCCTATTCTAAGTTCAAAACCTGGTTATATGTTCTAGACTATGTACCCGAGCGGACAACTCGAGTCGAGGAGGGGGCTACGTACCGGGAACCAAAAGGCTATCCGGCTTAGTAACTTGTCCGGCCTCTTTCTTATTTCAGGGTATTGACACTAACAGAATAGGGAGTCTTAACCAGTAAGCACATCCCCGGAGGTGAGAAGAGAAGGGTTTTCGGCACAGTTTACATACAATTCAAACAATATCAAAGCAGTAAACATTTAGCACATTAATCATGAACAAGTATGGAAATCAGATATAAACAAATACAACAATTATTCCGAGCTCGAATTCTTAAACCCTGAACCAAAATTCTGGGTTTCTTTTCCCCAGCAGAGTCGCCAGAGCTGTCACACCTCCTTTTTACGTTTAATACACCCCGTGAAGGGCGTAAAGGAATTTTTTTAATTAAAGGACAATCGGAACGGGATTTATTATTAAATTTCAGAGTCGCCACATGGGAGATTAATGGTGTCCCAAGTCACCGGTTGAATCCCAAACCGAGAAAAATATGACTCTGTTAACAGTCCGCGAACGAGAAATCCGGATAAGGAATTCTGTTAACCCGGGAGAAGGTGTTAGGCATTCCCAGATTCCGTAGTTCTAGCACGGTCGCTCAACTGTTTTATTTAATTTTTATCTGATTTCAATACATGTTCTATTTTTTATGTGCCTTTTGTTAATAACCCACTTTTATTACATTTATTATTTATTTTATTTTTTACAAGAATTACAACGTCGTGAAAATGTATCTCGAACCACGCCGAACCAATGCGCCCGTGGCTTTTAATACATTTCGACTTCGTTGAGATTTGGATTTGGGTCACATAAATGTGCACCCGTATTTAGGAAGGTAATATTATTTAAAATCGCACCTAAAGCGACTAACGCATTGTTATCTTTTGGGAAAGCCGTAAAATTTGCTAAACGGCCCGTCCCAAATTTCTAAGTATTTTTAATAAGCAATTAATGAGGGCCCGCCTTTTGTATTTTTATTGGGCGAGGCTCGTCTCATTTTATTTAAAGGTCAATCCTAAAAGCAATTATGATTTTTCTATTTGTGTAATTAATTAACATTGTTAAATCACACTAATAATATCCCTATATTAAATCCAAACAGAATTTTAATGGGTAATACCTCATCTCACATGGATTGGGTCCACAAATGGTCTAAAATAAGGAAAAATGTGTAATTTCACAAACAAAAAAAAAACAGGTCTGTTCAGGTTTGGATGCGGGCCATCTATTAATAGGTTAAAGCCCAATTTGGCCTAAATAATGACTATCAACCAAACTAGGCCACAAATCCGATTTGATTAAGCTACTCAAACTACTCTAATGTACTCAAATTCAACAAGAATGATCTAAGTTATCAACTAGTTTTTAAAATTATGAATATGAACTGATTATAACTACATCATTAAACCTGATGATTCTATACAAAATGTAAATTGCATTTGCTAATTATGATATCTACCAGTATAGACAACAACTAAGACCAAATGATCTATTAATTTCTATTACTGTCCAGAATTATCAAGGCTACTTTATTACAATATTATTTAAGGCATATGCTTATCACAGAACTCAACTTTATCTATGTGCCAGTTTTGGCTTAACTACCAGATTCGAATTAAACTAAACAAAATTTGGCGAAACTTAGCAAATAACAACAATACTGAATCTAAATCTAATTAGCTATGAATTATATTCCACAATCTATCACTTCGATTAGAACAGATCTAAATCGGGTATTAAAAGTATTGAAACTAATTTCCTAACCGTGTCATGTAACTCAACCACAAATATGCATTTTTATTGTTTTACACTTTAAAACAAATGATCCTCTATATATGTAAAAATGAATAGTCTAATACCAAATCATCATACAGTCCAGTCCAATTATACAAAATAAAACAAACAGTAGTAATCTAGAGAACATTAACAAATGAACTACTTTAATATACAACAAAAATCGAATTGAACTTTAAGCTTCAGATCTTCCATGTATTTAAACTCATATCTTCAGTTTACAGTTACTGTAATTAAGAGATGTACCTGAGTAAAGGAAATAAGAGAAGGAAAAAAGTTAGTTACTATGAATCAACAACAGCAACAGGAACAAGGACAACAAATTTCAATCACAGCCTCAAAACATCAGAGTTAAAATCAGAGCAACAGGATTTCAACCAGAAAATCAACTCGACTAATCCAAATTGCAACTTCACAGATTTTCGAATACTAGATCATGAGAGAATTACTGCACAGTCTTCAAATCTAGATCGATGGATCAATGAAACAGTATAACTTCGGATTTTTTTACTATTTCTAATGTTTCTGAGTTTTTGAAATTAAGAATTTTGAAAATTGGCTCTAAGAATGAAAGATTACTTGGAGGATAATTTTTTTTTAGATTTAAAAAACCTGTCAAATAAGGCATATCTATACCTATTTATAGAGTTAGAGTTGGAGGGAATTTTAAATTTCAGAATTTACTTATTAGTCCCTCTTTTATTTAAGTTCTACCCTTATTTTTTAACTTGTAATTCAATTAGCTACCCTTATTTGTTAAGATTTATACTAATTCCCCAATCTAGAACCTTCTAACCTAGTGTAATTCCCTATCTACCTTCACGTCTCTTCAAAATCTACCAAATTACCCTTTTTCTATACCCAAATTACCCCCCCCCTCTTTGATTTATTACTATTATCCCTCTTTATATACCCCAAACTACCCCTGAAACTAAGTTGGATTTACTAACTAAACCTATTTTTATTCAATCTCTTTAACCCCCTGAATTATTTAACTGCCGGATTATCAATCAAATATAAACCTAATTATTACAATTAATCAAAAATTTAACAAAATCTAATTACCTGCTAATTAGCTAACCAATTCTAATTATCAAAATTATTCAGAAATCATGCAAAACTAATTAACTAAAAATTAGAAACTCAACAGCTATAACCAAAACATGCTAATTATTAATCCAAAATTACCTAATTAGTTAACACTGATATGACTATCAATTGTAAAAAATCAACTAAATGATTAAAAACAAAAACTTATGAACATGCTAAATTTATCAGATTCAAACAGATATTTCAAAGGAACAAAATTCAACGAAAGATAAAGAAACGAAAGATAATCTTGAATGATAAAACAAAAAGGTGCAAGAAAGACATCGAACAAACACATGTATGATAAAAATAAAATAAAAATCAAAAGAAAAGAAGATCAGGAACTTATCTTTTTTTTTTATTTATCTTGTTTGGCCGCTAAAGAAGAACAAGACTTGGAGACAACATTTGTGAACTTCCGACTCGCCGAGAAACTTTGAACCCATATTCGAACCGCTCCAGTAGTATTTAAGGTTCAAGATTTTTGGAATCGTGTTGAGGGAAGCAAGGCGGTGGTCTGGTGTTATTTTGGGTTGGATTGGGTGAGGTGGTGTTCACCGGAGTTAGGGTTCCAGCGAAACGATTTTGAATATTCGAACAAATGGGGATACATTCGAAGGCAGTGAAGTAGATGGGTGGAATCAGGATGAGAGGAGGATTTTGGGGTGTGAATTTGGGGTTCGTTAGCGTAGGGCTAGTGACTGGTCAAGTCATTAAACTTAGTCATTTTGATCAACATGGCTGCAAGTGGACTGGGTTTATGGGTTTAAACTGACTACGACCAAAGTCGTGGCTACTTGACGTTTCCCGCCGGTAGGGTTCCGGCGGGTTGAGAAGGAAGTAGAGGCGGCTAGGGTTTGGTTGAGATGAAGAGTGTTAAATGTTTTTGATTTTTCTGAATTTTTGTATTGCTATATTAAAAGGTCAATAATGAGCCACAGCCGTTGGATGAATTAAATTGAACGGTTGAGATCTAAGACTGCTTGGGCGACGTTGTTTCGTTTTTTTAATGAGATCAGGCCCTGGCCGTTAGATTAGAAGGGATCAAAGGCTGAGATTAAATGCCCCTAAATGGCGTCGTTTGGGTTACATGGGGGCAGACCGGATTTGGATGAAATAATGGACTGGATTGGGGTGTATTTGGGCTTGGGGCGGATATTTTTTGTTTGGGCTTGGGGTAATTAGCCCAAGTTCTTTAACAGTCCATTTCTTCCTTTTGTTCTTTTATTTACTTTTCTTGTATTTTACTCATATTATTTTTTGTATTGTATTTTTCTTTTGTATTTTGTATTTTTATTTTTATCTTTTTGTATTTTATATATTTTTTACTTTGCATATTATTTTTTTTTTATTTTTGTAAAACTAAAGCAAAACCTAATTAACTTCTAAAAAATGCAGTAATTATCAAAAAAAGGTCTAAGACTATTATTTTGTAATTTTTATTAAATTATTCTAAAATGAATTAATACCTACTTAATACTAAAATGTAAAATTAAAAATCCTAATGCATATGCATATATTTTTTTATTTTAATATGAATTATTATGCAACTAATTAACATAAAAATGCAAAAATATCAACAAAAATTGTAAAAATAAAGAAAAATTATTTTGTTTTGGATTTTTAGGAATAATTTGCTTAGGGAAAAAATTACGTGCTCACACATGATATATTTTTGTAGAACCTGGGTGCACGGAATAACTAGATGTGTGAGCTCCTGCCATGATCCTCTCCCGAAGACTGTCGATATTAGGAACACACAGGCGGTCTTGGTATCGTTAGGTACCATCATTCATTCCCAAGGAGAAGGCTATGGTCTTATGATTGTGAATCCCTTCTTTTAGTTGTGCTATCAATGGATCATTGAATTGCTTTTCTTTTACCTCTACCACAAGTGACGATTCAGCCCTATTCTGTATAATTACCCCTCCTTCATCAGAGTCCGCCTGGCAAACTCCCAAATTAGCTAGCCGGTGAACTTCCCTAGCCAACGGTCTCCGATAGGCCCCCAATGAGTCAAACTGCCCATAGATTTTCAACTAAGCACATCTGCCACAACATTAACCTTTCCCGGTTGGTAGAGAATATCAATATCGTAGTCTTTGAGTAACTCTAGCCACCTTCTTTGTCTAAGGTTCAACTCCTTCTACTTGAAGATATATTGAAGGCTCTTATGATTGGTAAATACGTCCACATGGACCCCATTCAAATAATGTCGCCAAATCTTTAGTGCAAACACCACAGCTGCTAGCTCTAAGTCATGGGTCGGATAGTTCTTCTCATGATTCTTGAGTTGCCTAGAGGCGTAGGCTATAACCTTGCCCCGTTGCATCAACAAATACCCCAGCCTGACTCTCGAAGCATCACAATACACCACAAATCCCTCGGTACCCTCTAGTAGGGCTAATACCGGTGCTGTTTTCAACCTTGATTTTAATTCTTGGAAACTCTTCTCACAAGCATCAGACCATTGGAATTTAACTGCTTTCTGCATCAATTTAGTCAAACGAGAGGTGAGAGTAGAAAACCCCTCCACAAACCTCCTGTAGTACCCAGCTAATCCCAATAAACTGCGGATCTCGGTTGGAGTGGTAGGTTTAGGCCAGTTCTTCACTGCCTCAACCTTCTGAGGGTCAACCATAACTTCTTCCCTGGAAACAACATGACCCAAGAATGCGACAGATTCAAGCCAGAATTCACATTTTGAAAATTTCGCATATAATTGATGTTGCTGAAGAGTCTGCAATACTGCCCTGAGATGGCCAGCATGGTCCTCCCGACTTTGGGAATATACTAGAATGTCATCAATGAACACTATCACAAAGGAGTCCAGGAAGGGCTTGAAGACTCGATTCATAAGGTCCATGAAAGCTGCTGAGGCATTTGTTAGCCCAAAAGACATTACCATAAATTCAAAGTGCCTATACCAGGTTCTGAAAGTGTTTTTGGAATATCCCGCTCCCGTATCTTCAACTGGCCGCAAGTCAATCTTCGAGAAACATGCAGCGCCTTGCAATTGATCGAACAAGTCATCTATTCTTGGCAATGTATATTTGTTTTTTATTGTGACTTTGTTAAGTTGCCGGTAGTCAATACACATCCGCAGCGATCCATCCTTCTTTCTTACGAACAAGACTGGTGTGCCCCATGGCGGCACACTTGGCCGGATGAATCCCTTCTCTTACAAATCCTTCAATTGCTCCTTTAGCTCTTTCAATTCTACCGGTGCCATCCTGTAAGGTGGAATCGATATAGGCTGTGTGCCTGGCATCACGTTGATCCCAAAATCAATTTCCCTGTCTGGTGGAATCCCAGCGAGCTCATCTAGAAAGACATTTGGAAATTCGTTTACAACTGGTACAGAATCAAGGCTAGGTGCCTCCGCATTGGTGTCTGCAACTCGAACTAGATGATAGATACACCCCTTCTTGATCATTTTCGCGGCCTTAAGGTAGGAAATAAACCGACCTCTATGCACTACATTATCTCCCCTCCATTCAATGATAGGCTCATTAGGAAATTCAAGCCTAATAGTTCTAGTCCTACAATCAAGTTTGGCAAAGCATGAGTAAAGCCAATCTATTCCCATTATTACGTCGAAATCCACCATTCCCAACTCGATAAGATCGGCCATGGTATCCCTACCACGTACCGTAAAAACACAACCTCTATAAACTCAAGCAGCCAAAATTGACTCACCAACTAGGGTAGATACTGAGAATGGCTTATGAAGCTGCTCCGGTTCTATCCCAAATCTCATAGCAACAAACAGGGTAACATAGGATAAAGTGGAACCGAGGTCAATAAGTGCATACACATCATGAGATTGGACAGTCAGAATACCTGCAACAACATTTGGAGAAGCCTCTGCAGTCTGGCAGCCACTCATAGCATAGAATCAGTTGGGACCTCCCGAACTCTATGTACTACCCCTAGCTACACCATGCTCTGCGGGTGCTGGGGCATCTCAAGCTAGAGAGGGGGCTGAAGATGTGGCAGCTGCTGGACTGGAGGGCTGAGCTGTGCCCCTACCTATTCCCTGGCGGGACGCACGATAGTGTCTCTGAATGTGGCCCCTCATCCCACATCCATAACCTATAGGCAACTTCGTGTAGCAGACCCCTGATTGCATCTTGCCGCACTTGGGACACGAGGATCTCTGCTGCTACTAAAACCTCTCCCCTGTCCGACCTCACTGGTGGAATCCCCTATTGCCCTGACCGGGCCTGAAATGACTCCACTGCTGCTGGCTGGGCCTGATGGCGGTGCACTGGCTGAAGACTGTGCAACAGACTAGTAAGGCCGTGATGATCCTCCCCTAAAAGTTGATCTTCCCCCACCTAGCGACTCTCCCACGTTGCCCGTAGACCGGGCCTTGCTGTTATTCTCTCTCGCCACTCTGTTCTTCAACTTACGGTCCTCTTTGGCCTGAGAAAATGCTACCATCCTCCCATAGTTCATGTCAGAATTAAATGCTGATGTAGAAGCCTCATTAATAATCAAATGATTAAGACCCTGAACAAACCAACGCACTCTAGCCTCCATGTTAGGCAACATATGAATAGCATACTTGGACAAGAGGGAAAACTCCATATGGTACTCCTACACACTTCTGTTACCGTGCCTCAGATTTTCAAACTCTGCTGCCCGGGCTGCCCTTGTCTCAGCGTGCAAGAAATGATCAATGAAAGCATCGGCAAACTCACTCCACCTCGCCGGAGGGTGCCCCTCCTCTCGGGAGTCCTCCCATAACTCAAACCATGAATAGGCCACCCCTTTCAGACGGTTGGCAGCCAACTCTACTGCCTCTTTCTCAGTCGCACGCATCACCCTGAGGGTCTTGTGCATCTCATCAATAAAGTCCTGAGGGTCTTCTTCTGGATTGGCACCTATGAATACCGAAGGGTCTAACTGAAGGAATCTGTTCACCCTAGAACTAGTAGAATCCCCTGGCTAGCTGGACGAACTGGGTGCAATATTTGACCTTTGGGCCTGAGAGGCCACCAACTGAGTCAACATTTGAATAGCTCCCCTAAGATCCCCATCAGAAATGCTAGAACCGGAAGCTAGGAATGGAGGTGGGACAGGAGCATCAACGGGAGGTATAGTGGTACCCTCCGTAGTTGTAGGGACTGAGGTAGTTTGTTCTGGAACAGAAGGGTCCGGTAGGGTAATAGCAGGGCGGCTACCCTCACCCGCAACATCAATCAGTGAATCATTAACCACTCCTGGGGTGGCATTGGCTTCTTGCACAATTCTCACCTTCTTCTTAGGTGTCATTTACTGAAAGATTGAACAATACACCGATTAGGAAGTAAACAGTTTCAACGCACGATCCAGAATATCATAGAAGGGTGTTATTCCTAAATGCCCAAGTAGCCTCCAACTTATAGATGTGGTCGACAACACACCGATAAGAAGGACTCTACTAGACATCGCTCCAAGACATCCTAGAACACTTTTAAAACCTTAGGCTCTGATACCAAGTTTGTCACGGCCCAACCTCAGGAGGCGCGACCGGCGCTCAACAAGTGAACCCGACTGAGCGAGCCTTACCAAACACTTTCTACCCAAAATCAATATGAATACGGAACTCATGCCTTTGATTAATTTAGACGAGAATACACGGTGTATACCACATCACTAGTTCATTTCATATTACAAAAATTTACCGTACATAAGCTAGCTTCAAGGATTCTATTAGAGTTACAGTTTATGGAGATCAAAAGTTTAGGATTACAACATATACATAGAGTGGACTCCCCGAACACCCGTATAGAACCCACACTAGTGTCTTGGAGCTTCTAAGGATACAACAGATAAGCATAACTATGCCAGTAACAAGGCCCCGATTATACCTCAAAAGTGGAAAGTTGTAATAACAAAGGTACACCATATGGCCCCATGAAAGAAAAAGAGGCTCACCGAGACTTCGACTAGATAAACGCTCCACTACGCACGATCGGCACTGTCCGCTATGGAGCCACCTACAATCATAACACGAATGTAGCGCCCCCGGCAAAAGGGGCATCAGTGCATTTGAATTGTACTAGTATGTATAACTAAACACCATTTTACTAGAAAGAGCTATCAAATAGATACAAGCAATTAATACGGGCAAATCAAAGAAACAATTCATATAATCTTTCATACCATTTCCACAACATAGATTTGGGCATTTCTATCACGTGTTCACTACTGTTCTCATTACCACCACCATCTCGAGCGGAGTCCAGTCATGACCCGATCGGCAAGGTCACCTCATTAGAGGAATTACTCCATTCTCATTAGTCAACACTTCAAATCTTTATCCCACACATATCATAACAATTCTTGGGGCACTCATGGCCACCATCATCACATCGTTTCCCCTTTTCAATATTCATTTTACAAGTTGTGATCATAGACACATATATCAAGGATACTTCAAGTTGCAATCACAGGTAAGTGAGCACATAGCTAGTATGAATAATTCTTTGTTTCAATGTTGGCTTATAGCCCAAGTATTTCAACACATAACTGTACTTTTCATCATTATCTAATTGTCAAGATTGGTACATTATTTACATTGAGGCACATCCTTCACGAATATGTATAGATATATGCAAATCAATTAATGCGTAATAACAATCAATACACTAGTCAATTCAACTCTTACAATACTTTCGTAAATGACGACGAAGCTCAATTTCTAATAAAAAGGGGGTTTTAGCCATACATACCTCAATAAAGCGTTTCCTTACTCTTTTACAATTTCCGGAACTATTAGCACTTCGATCTATTGAGTAAGAATTACAAATTAAATCGAGAATTAGAGATGAGATTGAGACTCTAGTTTGGTTCAAGCACATTGACAAGCCCTAAAGGTGCAATTTATATCATTTTGTACCCCTCTTTAATTCACCACCTCCCACTAATCTAAGGTTTGACATGCATGCAAGGAATCCATTGTTATACCCATGAATAACCTCACTAGTGACACTTTATATCTGAGAATAAAACAAATAAGAGTTGGGGTGATGAAGCATTACCTCTTGAGATGAATGTCTAGGGGTCTTCACTTTATTTTCTTCAAGGATTTAGCCATATCTTAGGGAGCAATTTGATGGGATACTTTCCCTCTCTAAAAATCCTCTCTCTCCCTCTAGAAATGTTCAGAAAGATGCTTAAAATGAGCTATAACACTGGATATGTCGATAGGGAGGTTGGGTTAAAAATTAGAAAATTGGGGCCCCGAGTCAAATATGCGATTGCATTTGCGATCGCAGAGTAAACATGCTGTCCGCATAATCCCTAGAAACTAAACATTCTGACTTAGTCTGCGGTAAGAATATGGTCCGCATTCACGTTCTGCGGTCGCAAAGTGCACCGCAGAACTGACATTCACAAAATTCAAAGGAGAATATGCGACGACTATGCGGTCCACATTTCGATTATGCGATCGCATTTTCGACCGCATAGCTGACTTCAATTTTAACCAACATTCTGACTTACTCTGCGGCAGATATGCTGTCCGCATACCTGATTTGCGACCGCATTCTGACCGCATTTCTCTCATTTTTTTGGAAACTTATTGTTGGCTTTTGAAAGCATTATTTAATCTAAAAAGGTCCACGCCACGGCTCGCAAGCTCGCCGCGAAGTATATTTATGAATTGTTAACACATGCTTCTAACTTGGCACCACGAGATCTGGGTTTTCGAGTAGGGATTTCACGGGGCCTTACAAGGTGCCTGGACTTTGACTGGCACTGCTGGCGGCTCCTTGATAGCTACTCGCATATGTGCTCTGGCTGCACCACGTGTGCGTCCTTGACCTTAACCCCGGCCCCGGCCCTGGCCATTGATGGCTACAGTAGGGGCATGAGTGCCTGATCATATCAGGTAGCACGTGTCCTCACCATTTGTGAGAGAATAGAAGACAGAAGTTTAGAATTATGATGTCAAAATCTCACACGACTAGGAAATAAAATGAAATGGAATTTTTCTAATAGTTACATATCCTCTCGTAGATATGTACAGACGTCTCCGTACCGATAGCGAGACTCTAATAAACCGGCTTGTGATTCATGACTTCTATCAATCTAGAGCTCTGATACCAACTTGTCATGACGGCACTTAGTCTCTACGACTAGGTAAGCCTAAATTGCGGAAAAAAACCAAATTTGCGGAAGTAAAAACAATTTAATGCAAAAATAAAGTAGTAAACAGCGTTTAAAAGTGCCGCTCGGCATACACAGTATTTAACTCCCAAAACCAATACATAAATCCTAGACCAGGAAACCCACAAATCACAAGATAAGAAATATTATATATCTCTAACTCCAGAATGTCTAACAAGAATAGAAAATACAGAAGGGTTAATACTAAAAAGCAAGAATAGAAAGGGACTCCCCTGTCTGCGAATGCGGCATATATACCTCAAAGTTTCTAGAGTAGTCGCCTCGCCTCAGGGGTGATAGGACTAGGTCGATGTTCCTGCATCTGCACATGAAAAACATGCGCAGAAAGGGCCTGTGTATACCACAACGGTACTCAGTAATGCCAAGCCTAACCTCGATTGAGTAGTGATGAGGAAAGGTCAGGGCCCTAGAGGTTAAGTAAAAGATAAAGTTCGATAGTGAAGAACACAACAGTATAAATAAGTACAACAGTAAAAGTAACACAGGATATAAAATACATCAACAACTATACAGAGGCAACGTAAACACAGAAGGAATTACAGCTCAACACCAATAATATCAACCGGGGATCTTCCAGGATACCGTCCTATAGTCCCAAATATGCATATCCAATAAGTCTTTCGGGATACCATCCCAAAGTCTAGCACATAGTACGCAAGAATTTACCGGAATCCCATTTCCTAGTACCAAACATAAATACCCAGTACTGGCGGAATCTACCAGGTGCATTTCCGTAGTTTCATATAACAGTGCAGGGGGATCTGTCGGAATCCCACATCTGTAGTCCCAAATGTAAATAGACAAGGGGTGGAGCTACCGAAATCCAACATCCGTAGTGTAAATACACAGTAGAAACAGGAGAAACTACTCAGAAATGTCAAACTTCATATTAAGGCAAACAAATAGTCTAGCCTAGCATGCTGCATAGAATTCAGGTAAAGCAGTTGAACAAATAAGGCAATTTAATCACTTAGATATGGTTTTCTAAGCTAACAACATGCTTAATAGTGCAAGTAATAAATCAGGAAAGAAAACATACTAGTAATTACTTAATGAAAATCGAATTCCCAACAATTAGCAAAAGTACGCACTCATCACCTCACATACAAGGCATTTCAGTTATCAAATGTACCAAATCCTAAGGGAAAAGTCCCCACACAAGGCTAGGCATGCCAATTACCTCGAACCAGCTCAATTCAATCTGAAACCATGCTCTTGCCATGAGTACTTGATACCAAATGACCCAAATCTATTCAATTCAATTGCATAATGTAAAGAACACTTCAATTAACTGATTCTATAATTACGTTCTAAGCTAATATGCGAAATTAATTAAGATGACCAAAACGCCCCTCGGGACCACATCTCGGAATCAGGAAAAATTTACATTTCCAGAATCCTCACACCCTCACGTGTCTAACCATATCAAAGTTATCCCAATCCAATGTCAAATCCCTAATCAAAACTCAAATTCTTGGTCTAAGAACTTCCCCCAATTTTCATACGAATTCCGAAATTAAAGGATGAATTCATGTTTAGATTAATGGGTTACAAGCAAAAATGAGGTAAGAATCGTTACCCAATCTATATTTTTGAAAATACCTCAAACTTTTGCTCAAATCTGAGAACCCAAGCTTATGTTTTTATAAAAATGGCTAAACCCTCGATTTTGAAATTTTATATCTGCCCAGGTAATTCCTTCTTCATGATCGCAGAAGGACCTTCGCATTTGCAAAGCATAGGTTTGCTTGGGCCAGATTTCCTTCATCACGAAAGCGATAACCCTGTTGTGGACGCGGTAGTAAACTTCCCCCTTCTACGCGAACGCAGGACTCTCTTCGCGAACGCGTAGGCATATGATCTCAAAGCTTCGCGAATGGGGACCATCAACGCGAATGCAAATCATTAATCTTCCACCAGCTCCAACTCCTCTTAGCGAACGCGAGACCCCCCTCACGAACACGAAGAAGGAAACCAAAACATGAGACCTGCTACATTTTCTGCAATCCTCTAGGTCCAAAAATGACCCGTTGAGCATCCAAAACACACCCGAGGCCCCCGGGACCTCAACCAAACCTTCCAACCAATCCTAAAATATCATTCGAACTTGTTCTAACTTTCGAAACGCTCAAAACAACATCAAAACACCTTTTTTTTCATCGGATTCAAGCCTAAGGATTCAAAAAACTCTAAAAACACGCTTTCGATCAAAAAGTCTATCAAACATCGCCCGAATGACCTGAATTTTTGCACACACGTCACATTCAACACTACACAGCTATTCCAACTTCCAGAATTCCATTCCGACCCTTGCATCACAATCTCACAATCGAATCGGAAACATAAAAAATTCAACTTTCGGCAGTTCAAGCCTTAATTAGATACGGACCTCCAAAATACAATTCGAACATGCCCCTAAACCCGAAATCACCCAACAGAGCTAACAGAACCATCAGATTTCTGTTCTGATGCCATCTTCACTCTGTTCAGATTACGGCTAACTTTCTAACACTTAAGCTCTCATTTTAGGGACTAAGTGTCCTAAAACTCTCCGAAATTTAAAACCGAACATTCCGGCAAATCAAAATAGTGGAAATAAACTCGGGGAAAGCAGTTAATAAGGGATCAGGGCGTTAATTCTTAAGACAACCGGCCGGATCATCACGATGATCTATAACATGAGTATTGAATCTAACATCTCAAGAATTTCAACTATAGCAATGTGTTAATAATTAAGTATAATTATGACCATATTAGACACACTAATTGTCATGACCCAATTCCCAAACTTGGTCGTGATGGCGCCTCTCGTGAATACAAGGCCAGCCAGAACAATGCCAACACCTCTTTTAGAGCAATTAATTAACAATAACAATTATAACTCATGCTTAATATAGCAAATAATGCAGGAATAGCGATAATAATGAGGGAAACCATCCCGAGACAGCCCGAAATGGGGTGTCACAAGTCATGAGCTACTACAGAGTTTGATACAAGTCCACGAAGTAAAATATCTGATACAATAGTCTGAATGAACTCAAATGACATAAAGATAGGGGAGACAAGGGGCTGCGAACGTTAAGAGCTACCTCGCCACTCCAACTCACTGCTTAGTCTGGAAAGAATCAGCGCTCAGGTGCAGACTCCTCTATGCATGTATCTGCACACATAGTGCGTGGAGTAATATGAGCACTTCGACCTAGTGAGTAATAACAATAAATAATAACCGAAGGCATGAAAACGCGTAACTGCACAAAGCAATTCTATATCAGGCAGTAAAATAGTAAATTAGTAGAACAGTAAAGAATCAAATGAGATGTCATTTTAAAAGCAGGTAAATCAGGTAAAAGAGCAAATAAATAGTGAGTAGAAATCTGCCCCTCGGGCCCAGTATCAGCCCCTTGGGCTCAGTATCAATCACTCAGCATAATATCACCCCCTCGAGCTTAGTATCAATCACATGGGTACCCGCGCTCACAGTGGGTGTGTAGAACCCGGAGGTCCCCCTTACGTCCCAAGCGCTATATCAACATAAGGCCTGAAAGCCTTCTCACATCACACTCGAGGCCTGAAAGCCTCCTCACATAACACTCGTGGCCTGAAACCCTCCTCACATAACACTCGAGGCTTGAAAGCCTCCTCACATCACACTCAAGGCCTGAAAGCCTCCTCACATCACACTCAAGGCCTGAAAGCCTCACTCAGTCCAGAAACATCATAGGCCCCTCGGGTATCAATAAAATAGTAGTGCTCAGCCCAAACAATAGTGAAAATATCAATTAAGTCTCAAATTCAATTAAAATGGTTGAGTTTGTAAAACAATATAATTAACAGGACTGAGTTCAAGTAGTAAATCAGATAGTGAGGAAAGAGTGATAAAAATCCACGGAGGACTCAAGTAATCGTCATGAAGCCCCAAAATATGGCAAGAAGCCCAAATCATGTGGATAACAAACATATCTCAATTAAATACATGGTAAAATATCAAACGGGATGGACCAAGTCATAAATCCCAGTAGTAAATAACCCCGCGCTCGTCAAAGGGCGCGTGTGTCACCTCAACATAGCACTACATTGTGCAAATCCGGTGTTTCAAACCCTCAGGATATCATTTACTATCATTACTCACCTCAAGACCCCAAAAATCCTAGCTCGCTATGCCCTTGCCTCGCAAATTGACCTCCTCGTGCGTCGAATCGAATCAAAACCACAACGAATACATTACAACCGGCTAAGGGAACATAACCCAATCGAGAAGACTCGAAAAATATCGAAAGTCACGAAATTTGCAAAACCCGAGCCCCGGGCCCACTTCTCAAAAATCAGAAAATTTAACATCATCGGATTCCTTATCTCGCCACGAGTCTATACATATCAAGAACTCCCAAATCCGAGCTCATATGACCCGCCAAAACCCAATTTAAAATACCAAAAACCAAGCCCTAGCTTTTCCCCCTTTTGGATGAATTTTCATAAACTTCTATGTTAATTCTACCATTAAATCATGTATTTAGGTCATAGAACTCACCTCCAATCACACCCAGTCGAAATCACCTTCAGTTTCCGTCCAAAAGCTCTTAAGGTTGCTAAAAATGATGGAAAATACCATAAGCTCGCGGATGAAATGTTATTTTAAAACCCTTCTGCCCAGGCCTCATTTCCGCTTCTATGATATCTTTACCACTTATGCGGTCACCACTTTTTCTGTATTTCTTCCGCTTTTGCGAAACTAGATTATTGGGCTCAGGACCGCTTCTGCGGTCCATATCCGCTTCTACAAACGTCGCGTATGCGGACCACCATCCGCTTCTGTGAAAGTCTTCCCATGACCAAAAATTCGCACCTGCGACTTCCTCACCGCATTTGTGGAACTGCATCTGCGGTCCCTTTTCCGTAGATACAGAAGTACCAGATACCAACAATCTTCAGAATGTAACAAGTCCAAATTCATCCCGATGGCCATCCGAAATCACCTCGAGGCCTCCGGGACCTCAACGAAAAGTGCCAACCCATCCTAAAACATCATTCAAACTTGCTCCAGTTATCAAAACACATGAAACCACAATAAATCATAGATTCTCATCGGATTCAAGCCTAAGTTTCTTCAAAACTTCTGAAATACGCATTTGATAAAAAACTCAATCAAAACACCTCCGAATGACCTAAAATTTTGCACACACATTCCAAATCACTTAACGAAGCTACATCAACTCTCAGAATCCCATTCCGACCCCCGGGTCAAAATATTACCTATCAACCGGAATTCGCCAAAATACTAAATTCGCCAATACAAGACTAATTCTATGTCGGACCTCCAAAACCAATTCTGATCACGCTCCTAAGTCAAAAATCATCCCCCGAAGCTAACTGAATCACCGGAAATCACATCCGAGCCCTCTAACTCATAAGTCAACATCCGGTTGACTTTTCCAAAATAACCTTTCCTTAAAGAGACTAATTGTCTCATTTACTTCCAAAACCAATCCAATTCGAATCATTCACCCAAGACTCTTTTAATGAAACATATGGAAGCAGAAAGTGGGGAAAACGGGGTAGTAACTCACGTGACGACGGGCTGGGTCATCACATCCTACCCAACTAAAACAAACGCTCGTCCTCGAGCGTGTCAAGAAACATACCTGGAGCCTCAAACAGGTGAGGATATCTGCTCTGCATCTTCCACTCGGTCTCCCAAGTAGCCTCCTCCACGGGCCGACCTCTCCACGGTACTTTCACCGAAGCTATATCCTTTGATCTCAACTTCCGAACCTGACGACCCAAAATAGCCACCATCTCCACATCATAGGTTAAATCATTGTCTAGCTGAGCCGTGCTGAAGTCCAATACATGGGACGCGTCCCCAACATATTTCTGGAGCCTAGATACATGAAATACCGAATGCACGCCTAACAAGCTAGGTGGCAAGGCAAGCTCATAAGCCACCTCCCCAATCCTCCTAAGTACCTCAAAAGGACTAATAAACCGCGGACTCAGCTTCCCTTTCTTTCCAAACTGCATAATGCCCTTGATGGGCGAAACCTTCAGCAAGACCTTCTCAGCAACGATATAAGACATATCTTGAACCTTCTGGTCCGCATAACTCTTCTGACGTGACTGGGCTGTATGAAGCCTCTCCTGAATCAGCTTCACCTTTTCTAAGGCATCTTGAACCAACTCTGTCCCCAATAGCCTAGCCTCGCCAGGCTCAAACCAACCCATTGGAGATCTACACCGCCTCCCATACAGCGCCTCATACGAAACCATCTGAATGCTCGACTGATAACTATTGTTGTAGGTAAACTCTACAAGCAGTTTAAACTCATCCCAAGAACCTCCAAAATCAAAAACACAGGCACGCAACATGTCCTCCAATATCTGAATAGTACGCTCGGACTGCCCATCTATCTGAGGATGAAATGCTGTGCTCAACTCTACCTGCGTACCCAACTCTCACTGAAATGTCCTCCAGAACTGAGAAGTAAACTGAGTACCTCTATATAAGATAATAGACACTGGAACACCATGCAATCGAACAATCTCCCGGATAAAGATCCCAGCCAGCCGCTCCGAAAAATAGGTAGTACATACCTGAATGAAGTGCGAGGATTTGGTCAGTCGATCCATATATCACCCAAATCGAACGAACTTCTTCAAAGTCCGAGGAAGGCCACTCACAAAATCCATAGTGACACTTTTCCACTTCCACTCAGGAATAATCATCCGCTGAAGTACGCCACT
This sequence comes from Nicotiana glauca, assembly GCA_026770625.1. Taxonomy (NCBI): domain Eukaryota; kingdom Viridiplantae; phylum Streptophyta; class Magnoliopsida; order Solanales; family Solanaceae; genus Nicotiana; species Nicotiana glauca. The sequence continues at coordinate 89,070 of MU685599.1, forward strand.
CGGTCTCTGGTGCTCATATTTTACCTACTGACAGTTGAGACACCGAGCCACATATCCTACAATGTCATTCTTCATCCTCCTCCACCAATAATGCTGCCCCAGGTCCTGATACATCTTCGTGGCACCCGGATGAATGGAATACCGCGAGCTATGGTCCTTCTCTAATATCAACTACCGAAGCCCATCAACATTGGGCACACAAATCCGGCCCTACATTCGCAACATACCATCCTCACCAATGGTCACGTCTATGGCATCATCATGTTGGACCCTGTCCTTAAGGACAAGCAAATGCGAGTCATCACACTAGTGCTCTCTGATGCGATTATATAAGGAAGACCGAGAAACCATACAAGCCAACACCCGACTAGGCTCCGAAATATCTAGTCTCACCAACCGATTGGCCAAAGCCTGAACATCAATTGCAAAGGGCCTCTTCCCAACTGGAATTTATGCCAAACTCCCCATACTATCTACCTTTCGGCTTAAAGCATCGGCCAATACATTGGCCTTGCCCGGGTGATACAAAATGGTAATATCATAGTCTTTAAGTAACTCTAGCCACCTCCGCTACCTCAAATTAAGGTCCTTTTATTGGAATAAATACTAAAGACTACGATGATCGGTGAATACCTCACAAGATACACCATACAAGTAGTGCCTCTAAATCTCCAAAGCATGAACTATAGCAGCCAACTCCAAATCATGTACAGGGTAGTTCTTCTCGTGGGGCTTCAGCTAACGCGAAGCATAAGCAATAACTCTTCCCTCCTGCATCAATACACATTATATCCCAACTCTCAAAGCATCACAATATACAATATAAGAACCTGAAGCTGAGGGCAAAACCAATACTGGAGCCGTGGTCAAGGCTGTCTTGAGCTTCTGAAAGCTCTCATCACACTCGTCCGACCATACAAATGGAGCGCCCTTCTGAGTTAACTTGGTCAAGGGCAATGCAATAGAGGAAAATTCCTGAACAAACTGGGGATAATAACCTTCCAACCCAAGGAAACTACGAATCTCTATGGCAAAGATCAGTCTAGGCCAACTCTGAACCGCCTCTACCATCTTTGGGTCAACCTAAATACCCTTGCTGGACACCACGTGGCCCAAGAAAGATATTGAGTTGAACCAAAACTCACACTTGGAGAACTTTGCATAAAGCTTCTCCTCCCTCAACCTCTACAATACAAATCGCAAATGCTGTGCGTGCTCCTCCTGGCTACGCGAGTACACCAGAATATCATCAATAAAAACAATAACGAATGAATCCAAGTAAGGTCGAAATACATTGTTCATCAAATGCATGAACGCTGCTGGGGTATTAGTCAGCCTGAAAGACATGACAAGAAAGTCATAATGCCCATATCTAGTCCTGAAAGCAGTCTTCATAATATCCGAATCCCTGATCTTCAACTGGTGATAGCCCGAACGGAGATCAATCTTGGAAAACACCCTCGTCCCTGAAGCTGGTCAAATAAATCATCCATGTGAGGCGGAGGATAATTGTTCTTCACTGTTACTTTGTTCAATTGCTTGTAGTCAATGTAAATTCTCATGGTGCCATCCTTCTTCTTCATAAATAGAACCGGTGCACCCCACGATGACACACTAGGCCGAATGAACCCCTTATCTAGGAGTTCCTGAAGCTGATCTTTTTTATTCTTTCAACTCCGCTGGTGCCATACGCTGTGGTGGAATAGAAATAGGTTGAGTTCCAGGCACCAAGTCAATACAAAAATCAATATCCCTGTCCGGTGGCATGCCCGGTAGGTCTGCAGGAAAAATATCGGGAAACCCCCTCACAACTGGGACAGAATCAATGCTAGGAGTCTCGGCTCGAACATCTCTCACAAATGCCGGATATGAAAGGCAACCCTTCCCAACCATACGCTGGGCCTTTAAGAATGAAATCACCCTACTAGGAACATAGTCAGTCACACCACGCCACTCGATCCTCGGTACACCCAGTATAGCCAAAGTGACTGTCTTAGCATGACAGTCCAAAATAGTATGACATGGAGATAACTAGTCCATGCCCAAAATAACATCAAAATCCACCATGCTCAATAGCAATAGATCAAGTCGGGTCTCCAGACCTCCAATAATTACCAAACATGACCGATACACATGGTCTATAATAATAGTATCGCCCACCGGGGTAGATTCATGAACAGGTAAAGCAAGACACCCTCGGGACGTACCCAAATGATGATCAAAATATGAGGACACATAAGAATAGGTGGAACCGGGATCAAATAAGACTGAGGCATCCCCGTGATAGACTAAAATAATACTTGTAATAACAGCATCTGAAGCAATATCATTTGTCCTGCCCTTAAGAGCATAAAAATGAGCCTACCACCACCTGATCGACCCGTACCTCTAGGGCAACCCATGGCTGTCTAACCCTCACCCTAGTTGGCGGGGCGGGTGCTGAAGAAACTGGACCAGAAGACGAGGGATGACCCTTCTGCTGAGATGAGCTAGCAGCATGGCGAGGACACTGCCTCCACATATGCCCAAATTCTCTGCACTCATAACAACTCCCTGGTGCTAGAGAATGGGACTAAAGGTAACTCCTTGCACCGGAGTGACTAGGTGATGCACTCGGCCTAGAAGAACCCTGAATAGACAGGGCTTGAAATGAACTCTGTGCTAGAAGAGCGTTGAGTGAAGGCTGACTCTACTGAGAACTATGATAACCATGAACTGAATATGCTCCATAATACGCGGGACGGGCCGACTGAGCGGGACTGAAAGAATGACCCCTACCCTACTGGAACTGGCCCCTCGAAGGAGCGCCACTAAAACTGCCAGACCCTCGAGTCTTGTTGGCCTCCCTCTCCTCTTGATCCTGACGGCGAACCGTCTCAATCTCTCGAGCTATATCAACTACCTCATCAAATGAAGCACCCAATACTCTCTCTCTAGTCATAAGAATACAGAGATGGTAGTTAAGGCCATCAACAATCTCCTAATGCGCTCCCGATCCGACGAAACAATCCAGACGGCATGACGAGCCAACTCTGAAAACCTCATCTCATACTGAGACACAGTCATATCTCCCTGCCGTAGCAACTTAAAGTGCCTGCACAGCTCCTCTCTACGGACTGCGGTACATACTTCTCCAAGAAGAGAGTGGAGAACTCCTGCCAAGTCAAAGGCGCTGCACCAACCGGCCTACGCTTCTCATACGCCTTCCACCAAGTGAAGGCAACCCCAATAAACTGAAAAGTGGTAAATGCCACACCACTAAACTCAAGGATCCCCGCTGTACGGCGTATACGCTGACACTTGTCAAGAAAATCCTGGGCATCCTCGCCCTTAGCACAACTGAATGTCGGAGGCTGGAGTCTACCAAACCTCTTGAGACAACGATGTTCATCCTCGGGCATAGCTGGAACCCTGAACTCCTGTACTGGTGCAACTAGCTGAGCTGGAGGTGCCTCTAAAGTCTATAATCCATGCATTACCTGCTCAGAGATGTGGGCAGCTGTGGTCTGATTGCCTCCCCTAGCCTGCAAAGTAGCTACTGCTGTGGTGGGTGAAACTGCCTGAGCCAGGCCAGTACAAACTGTCAAAATCTGAGCCAAAGTCTCCTGAAGACCCGGAATCACAATGAGCACAGCTGGTGCCTGAACTGGTGCTGCTGGAGCCGGGTCCTGAGCTGGGGCAACAGGAGAATCCACTGGTGCTGTCCCCGCTGCTCTACCTCTGCCACGACCACGACCGCGTCCACGGCCTTTGGTGGCCTCAGTGGGTGGTACTAGTGGTCATCCGTCACGTCCGGTAGCTCGTGTCCTCACCATCTGTGAGAGAATAGAACAAAGAAAAGTTTAGTACTCGGATCAACAAGTTCGCATGACAAGAATTTCAATAATGTGAAGTTTTCCTAAAGGTTTTGCAGCCTCTCGAGGATAAGTATAGACGTCTCCGTACCGATCCGCGAGACTCTACAAAACTAGCTCGTGACTTGCTAGACCTAGTAACCTAGGCTCTAATACCAAATTGTCACGACCCAAATCCCAAATATGATCGTGATGGCACATCTCGTGAATACAAGGCCAACCAGAATAACACCAACATCTCTTTTAGAGCAATTAATTAACAATAACAATTCTAAATCATGCTTAATATAGCAAATAATGCGGGAATAGCGATAATAATGAGGGAAACCATCCCGATAAAGCTCGAACTGGGGTGTCACAAGTCATGAGCTACTACAGAGTTTGCTACAAGTCCACGAAGAAAAATATCTAATACAATAGTCTGAATGAACTCAAATGACATAAAGATAGGGGAGACAAGGGGTTGCGGACGTCAACAACTACCTCACCACTCCAACTCGCTGCCTGGTCTGGAAAGAATCAACGCTCAGGTGCAGACTCCTCTATGCTTGTATCTGCACACATGGTGCAGGGAGTAATATGAGTACTCCGACCCAATGAGTAATAATAATAAATAATAACCGAAGGAATTAAAATGCGTAACTGCACAAAGCAATTCTATATCAGGCAGTAAAATAGTAAATCAGTAGAACAGTAAAGAATTAAATGAGATCTCATTTTAAAATCAGGTAAAATAGCAAATAAATAGTGAGTAGAAATCTATCCCTCGGGCCCAGTATCGATTGCTCAGAATAGTATCAGCAGCTCGGAGCCAGTATCAATCACTGAGCATAATATCAGCCCCTCGGGCTCAATATCAATCACTCAGCATAATATCAGCTCCTTGGGCTTAGTATCAATTACATGAGTACCTGTGCTCACTGTGGGTGTGCAGACTCTGGAGGGGCCCCTTACGGCCCAAACGCTATATTAACATAAGGCCTGAAAGCCTTCTCACATCACACTCGAGGCCTGAAAGCCTCCTCACATAACACTCGAGGCCAAAAAGCCTCCTCACATAACACTCGAGGCCTGAAAGCCTCCTCACATAACACACAAGGCCTGAAAGCCTCCTCATCTCACACTCAACGGCTGAAAGCCTCCTCATATCACACTCAAGGCCTGAAAGCCTCACTCAGTCCAGAAACATCATAAGCCCCTTGGGCATCAATAGAATAGTAGTGCTCGACCCAAATAACAGTGAAAATATCAATTAAGTCTCAAATTCAATTAAAGTGGCCGAGTTTGTAAAACAGTATAATCAACAGGACTGAGTTCAAGTAGTAAATCAGATAGTGAGGAAAGAGTGATAAAAATCCACGGAGGACACAAGTAATCGGCATGAAGCCCCAAAATATGGCAAGAAGCCCAAATTATGTGGATAACAAACATATCTCAGTTATATAGGCAGTAAAATATCAAACGGGACAGACCAAGTCACAATTCCCAGTAGTAAATAACCCCGCGCTCGTCAAAGGGTGCATGTGTCACCTCAACATAGCACTATGTTGTGCAAATTCGAGGTTTCAAACCCTCAGGTTATCATTTACTATCATCACTTCCTCAAGCCAGCCAAAATCTTAACTCACTATCCCCTTGCCTCGCAAATCGACCTCCTCGTGCATCTGATAAAAACCAAAACGAATACATTACAACCGGCTAAGGGAACATAACCCAATCGAGAAGACTCGAAAAATATCAAAATTCACGAAATTTGCAAAACTTGAGCCCCGGGCCCACTTCTCAAAAATAAAAAATTTAACATCATCGGATTTTTATCTCGCCACGAGTCTATACATATCAAGAACTCCCAAATCCAAGACCAAATGACCCGTCGAAACCCAATTTAAAATACCAAAAACCAAGCCCTAGGTTTTCCCCCTTTTTGATGAATTTTCATAAATTTCTATGTTAGTTCTACCATTAAATCATGTATTTAGGTCATAGAACTCACCTCCAATCACACCCGGTCGAAATCACCTTCAGTTTTTGTCCAAAAGCTCTTAAGGTTGCTCAAAAATGGTGAAAAATACTCTAAGCTCGCAGATGAAATGTTATTTTAAAACCCTTCTGCGTAGGCATCATTTCCACTTCTGTGATACTTTTACCGCTTCTGCGGTATTTCTTCCGCTTTTGCGGAACTACACTATTGTGCTCAGGACCGCTTCTACGGACGCCGCATATGTGAACCACTATCCGCTTCTGTGGAAGTCTTCCCATGACCGAAAATTCGCACCTACGACTTCCTCACCGCATTTTTGGAACCGCATCTACGGTCCCTTTTCCGCAGATGCGGAAGTACCAGGTACCAGCAATCTTCAGAATGCAACAAGTCCAAATTCATCCCGATGGCCAACTAGAATCACCCCGAGGCCCCCGGGATCTCAACCAAAAGTGCCAACCCATCCTAAAACATCATTCAAACTTGCTCCAATCATCAAAACACATCAAAACACACTAAAATCATCAATTCTCACCGGATTCAAGCCTAAGTTTCTTCAAAACTTCCGAAAAATGCATTTGATCAAAAACCCAAACAAAACACCTTCGAATGACCTGAAATTTTGCACACACATCCCAAATCACTTAACGAAGCTACGACAACTCTTGGAATCCCATTCCGACCCTTGAGTCAAAATCTTACCTATCAACCGAAATTCGCCAAAATTCTAACTTCGCCAATTCAAGCCTAATTCTACGCCGGACCTCCAAAACCAATTCCGATCATGCTCCTAAGTCACAAATCATCTCCCGAAGCTGACTGAATCACCAGAAATCACATCCGAGCCATCTAACTCATAAGTCAACTTCCGGTTGACCTTTCCAAAATAACCCTTCCTCAAAGAGACTAAGTGTCTTAATTCCTTCTAAAACCAATCCAATTTGACTCATTCACCCAAGACTCTTATAATGAAACATAAGGAAGCAGAAAATGGAAAAAATGGGGCGGTAACTCACGTGACGACGGGCCCAGTCGTCACACCAATATTTCTCAGAATTCCTTCAAATTTTAATCAAGTTATAATAAACTATATCTAGTTTTCTATCATTTAATTTTATATTCTTAGTATTTAGGAGTCAAGTATGACATGAAGAAAAAAGGTCACGTAATTATACAAGATATAATTCATAGCATAATCTACCCCGAGCATGCTTAACCCTTGCACATGCATATATGCTCGTCACCTCATATATGTATCACCTCCACATATAGAAAATAATGTCAAATAGCAGGAAAAATTCCCTCAACAAAGTTAGACAAGACACTTACGTCAATTCGGCTAACTCAATACTCAATTTATCTTTTTACTTTATAAATTCACGTCCGCTCGGCTCAATCTAGCCAAAGACGACTTAAATACATATCACAATGCAAGAAAAAACAATTTAAATTAATAAAGTGTGATCTTTACACAATTTCTAAAAAGTAAGCAAAAGTCAACCCCGGGGCCCACCCGGTCAAAACCCGTGTCTAAGGGTACGTAATTACTACCCACAACCCCGCAAGTTCATTTACGTCTTTTATTTCCAAATTCGAGTCCTATTAGACTCTCAAATCCTAAATTTTCATTTTTCAAAACTTTGACAAAATTCCCAAAATTTGCCCTAAATTCTCATGAATTTGATGTTAGATCTAATGTAAAATCATAAAATATAATTGAAAATTGATTAGAGGTACTTACTCAATGATTTATTATGAAAATACCTCCATAAAATCGCCTCATATCGAAGCTAGGGTTCAATATATAACCAAATGAAGCCAAGTCATGAAATTACCCAGCTATATGCAGGCTGTAGATGCCGCATTTGCGACATGGGGTTAGGAAAAACACGAACTCGCCAAAAGAGAATAATTCGTCGCAAAAGTGAACCAGGAGACTTCCAGCTAAGGTCGCATTTGTAGCCCAATTATTCACAAATATGAAGACAGCTGCCTCGCAAAAGAGGCATGAATCCTTGCAAAAGTGAACAACCATTGCTCGCAAATTGAGGGATTTCTTCGCAAATGTGAATTTCTCCGTAGTATCCTAGTTTCGCAAATGCGAGGGCCACTTCGCAATTTTGATAGTCACATTTGCGACAACAACATCGCAATTGCGATGACACCAGTACCACCACTCAAGAATAATAAAAATCATTCTAAAACCAATCTGAATCTCACCCGAGTGCCCAAGGCTCCAATCCAACCACTCACACCAGTCCAAAAACACAACGCGAACTCGCTTGTGCGAACAAAACATCAAAATAGCCTCTAAAAGTACCAATCGGACGCCAAAACGTATGAAGATCACAATAAACTTCAAGAACTTGTAGAATTGCAACCAAGCGTCCAAACAATATCAAATCAACTCCAAATGATTTTTCAGGCAAGTTCCATATGATATATAGAAGCTATTCCAATTCTCAGAAATACAATCCGATATCCTTAAAGTCAACTTTCGGTCAAAATTATAAATTTTCTACAACCTTAAAATTTTTAACTTTCGCCTGTTAGTGTCGAATCCTTCTAGAAATATCCAAATGCAAATCCAGGGACACGCCCGATTCCAAAATCACCGTCCGAACCTAACAGATTTATCAAAACTCCAATCCCCGGTCAAATCCTAAAAATTCAAACTTGGTAACCTCTTCCAACTTAAAACTTCAATCTTTAAGTTTATTCTTCCAAATCGATTTCGAATAACTTGAAAACCAAAATCGATGATACACACAAGTCATAATACATCATGCGGGGATTCTCGTGCCCTCAAACTACTGAGAAAAGTGCAAATGCTCAACGCGGCCACTCGGTCATTACATCATCATCTACTTAAACATACGTTTATTCTCGAACGTGCCAGGAGTCGTTCCAAAGCTATCAAATCACGGTGTAATCTTAAAATGTACATACCCGGGTGTGATCCCATATCACCCTACTCTGTATAAGCCTGCTAACATAACATAACTAGAGATCCTTACTTCAACCTTGGTCCTTAAACTTTAGAACCTAATCTCCAACATCCAGAATTCATTACAATTCCCCAATCTCACATCTACACACTATATATGTCTGAACTAGTGGTGCCAAGCCATAATGGTAACTCAAAATGTAATCACATGATAACTCCATCCCTCGAATACACACAACAGTAACTTCTGGCCACCATAGCTACCCAAAAATAAATTCAATGCCGGTAGTAAACCTCATATTTATTAGAACCTCGTTAAAACCTTCATTCAATGTCAATGATGAAAGAAGCACGCATAATCTCTTAACCACTCATCTGATCAATAAGCCAAGAAGCTCACATGTCCGACTAGGGCCATTGCCCAGATCCTCGGTAGAAATATAGTACCATCCTTTCAAACATTCATTATCCCAATATGATAGTGCAAATCCTGGGTCTAGAAACCTCATCTCCGCCAATACAAGCAGCCCAACCAACAAGTCTCAACCCCCCCCCCCAAAAAAAATTATACATGGAGCCCCACACAACGTGATTCCGCACACTAGACAAGTAATAATTTAGACATGGGAGATAATAGTAAGAAAGTTAAATAAGAAGGCTACTAAGCAAGTTAAGCAGGCAGGGTAATTTTAACATTTTCATATGAACTATTTTCAACAAGGTAAAAGCAAAATACTCGAAATAATCATAAAGAGTTACATTTCTTCATAGTACTATTGCGGCGCGGAATTCGATCCCATCATATCAATCCAAATAGGTTACCTATTGAGCCATAATACTCGGGCTCACTGATCACATGTGTGTCAACAACTAGCATAATAGAGTGCATAAAATATTACTGTGGTAAATGATTAGGCATAAACAATACTGAGGAAGACAAGCACCACTATGGTGCAATAAAGAAGTCAACATCACGAAGGCTATCTCGCCCCTAACGCTATAAGGCCTAAACAAAATTACAATATGCGTGTAAAGAACCATGTAACCCTAAAAACCCATCATAACATAAGAGAGAAACACATAACATAAACCAAGGCCTAAATATCATCTATTCTGCCGATGATATACCTGTTGTAACAGCTGCACATGAGCAAGGAAATCTGATCCGATATAGACTACACATTCTCATTAGGCTCACAAATAATCCCCAAACCACATTCCAATCATTCCCGAACACGTGAACAACCTTCCAACAGCCCATATCAACCATTCCATAACACATAGCATCAATCACCCAATACTCAACATTCCTTCATAATTCGCAATCAAGGAATAGTTTGCCAACGAGAACATCCCATCTCTGGACCTCATGTATACCAAAATTTCCATACCTGATCTCAACATCGCTGCTCAAATGGCTGATACATCATTCATACTCCATCATCTTACAGAAAAATACCCACAAGTCGAAACACAATGCATCTGCCAATAGGCAAACTTTCCTCCAACGAAAACAAATAGTGCAAGTGTAATCTTAAACACCTAAAATCGTCCGTGTAATCAAGAACTCATATCTTTCCCTCCAAAACTAAATCGGAACCTTGTACATAAAATTGTTCAACCCCACAAAACGCATCGCCTCTAACATGGAAACTCGCGACACTATGAAAATTCAATAATTAACTCTGAACCATAAGCAAATTGAACTTCTCATCAACCGCGAACCTTGCATTTAACTCAATCTAGGAGGACATCACCACATGCAATATAGCTTCTTTACTTGTAGCAAACACCTACTCCAATCGTGGTCATAACCGTGATGAATTCTTTGGAACTCATTAACACATGATCGAGTCATCATGACTGATCACCTCTAACATATCTGAGTCACCGATATTGCCAACCCAAAAGTAACTGAATCTGATCGCCTTGAAGAAACCCCCTTCGGAGCACAAAGACATTTCCCGCATCTCTCCAACATTGCCATGTAAAATCTTTCTTGACAAAGAAATGCCGCAAGTCCGATCAGGATTCACTACGGATCTCAACCCTACCCGTACACCAATTCAAATGTCATTAAATACTACATAAGACCTAGAACTCATCAAAACCTTCTTAATAACCACTTACCTTACCCTGATATTCCATACACAACTAATACACTTCGAGCACCCGCCCTTCACCAGCACACGACTATTTAAAGAAATAATCAAAAAGTGATACAACACATGATCCTACTATTCGATCGTCATAAGCAAACTCCCCCACTTAGCCCAAAGTCATAAAACACATCATCGGTAATCCAAAGTACCACATCTTCATAACATGCACCGATCCCACATGACTATTAAGTTAAATACTTCAAAAACTCATGTAATACAAGTTATTAGGACACTCAAAAGACTACCAAGAGCTTACCCATCCTTGCAATAGTCAGACAAATTCCCCATTTTCTTTAAAATAATAATATCTTTACCCTACCGAATGGAAACCTCATACAAAAAACAAAGATCCTAACTAATCATTCAGGAGGGGGCCACTGGCTATACTCAAATCAACACCTTACCATGAACCCACCTTAATCACAACAACTAGGCCAACATCCAGTCTTCCTAAATTTGTGCTTACCAATGAGATATAAGAACCCACCTCGTACCACAATTGAACGACTGTCAAATTTAAGACTGCATCTGCTTCTGAGACTAGACATCACATCGCAATGACAATCAAGCACCTATAGCCCTCTATCACCCATCTGTAGCATCATAAATCATCGGTACGTACAGAATACTAAGTGTACAACATCACATATGAGCGACTGGAAGAATCAAAGTCGTAGATTTCAAGCTAAAACAAGGCTGCACAATAAAGAAATAAGAAAGGGAAACTTTTCTAAGCGTCCTGTAGCCTCCCGATGATAGGTATGGACGTCATCATCCCAGTAATAGACTAGGCAGAAAGCATATGAGTATTGACGAAAAAAGGAATATAAACTTCAACTAATTAGCATGGTAAAGGCCTAGTTATAAATATAATAAATAAGAAGGGAACACATGATCTTTATAAGTTAACAAGCAAAGGCATGAATGACTAAAGTGCAACAAAATAGATACGACATGGATGTAACTATAACAGCATGAAGTAGGCATGATATTTTCAAGTTAAGCAAATAGAAGGCATGGGCAACACAATAACAATTGAGATAGAGCAAAGACATGGCAATAACAACAAGTCACATAAGCACCATAAGTACGACAATAATAGCTCAATATAAAGGCATGAATATATACAGGAGAAAATGATATCACAACATAATGCATCTCCCTCGTCCTCGCCTGCATGGAAACACCCATTGTGCCATGAACTCATGATAATATAAATTAAATGGCATAGCATCACCCTTCATGCTTTCACTGTCAAATGAAACACCACGAATCACCCTTCGTGCTTTACACTCACATGACATGGCAGGGCATCATCCTTCGTGCTTTACACTCACATGAAATGGTGTGGCATCACCCTTTTTTACACTTCTCTTCGCATGATAAGACATATGAAATGGCACGACATCATCCTTCGTGCTTTACACTCTCCCTCACATGATAAAACATATACAAGGCATGATATCACCCTTCGTGTGTTACACTCTCCCTTACATAATAATAATATATATATATATATATATATATATATATATATACACACACAACGACACTGCATCACCCTTCGTTCTTTACACTCTTGCTTTACCAAATATATGTATATCAATGACAAACAAGGAAGGAAGCATAAATAACGCCAAGGAGAGTGCTTAAACAAATATTCCTAGTGAACCCCAATCATAACTTTCACGTCAATAATAGTTCAATAAACCCATAAGAACCTTATTATTCAAGTATGTCAACAAATCTCAAGAGTGATCTACAATACCTATATAGAATCTAATATCTCAAGAATATCAGTTGTAGCAATCTATTAATGATTAAGAATAATGATGACCGAATTAGACACATCAGTGTTTTAATTACGTTAAATTTTAATCAAGCTATAGTAAACAAAATCTTGGTTTCTAACATTTAATTCTATATTTTTAGTATCTAGGAGTCAAGTAAGACATGAAGCAAAAAGGTCACGTAATTCTGCAAGGCACAATTCATAGAGCAATCTACTCCGAGCATGACTAATCCTGACACATGCATATATGCTCGTCACCTCATATATGTACCCCCTCCCCCCCTCCCCGCATGTAGCAAATAATGTCAAATAGTAGGAATAATTCTCTTAACAAA
>MU685599.1:102603-116627 GCA_026770625.1 Nicotiana glauca
TCGCCTGCATGGAAACACCCATTGTGCCATGAACTCATGATAATATAAATTAAATGGCATAGCATCACCCTTCATGCTTTCACTGTCAAATGAAACACCACGAATCACCCTTCGTGCTTTACACTCACATGACATGGCAGGGCATCATCCTTCGTGCTTTACACTCACATGAAATGGTGTGGCATCACCCTTTTTTACACTTCTCTTCGCATGATAAGACATATGAAATGGCACGACATCATCCTTCGTGCTTTACACTCTCCCTCACATGATAAAACATATACAAGGCATGATATCACCCTTCGTGTGTTACACTCTCCCTTACATAATAATAATATATATATATATATATATATATATATATATACACACACAACGACACTGCATCACCCTTCGTTCTTTACACTCTTGCTTTACCAAATATATGTATATCAATGACAAACAAGGAAGGAAGCATAAATAACGCCAAGGAGAGTGCTTAAACAAATATTCCTAGTGAACCCCAATCATAACTTTCACGTCAATAATAGTTCAATAAACCCATAAGAACCTTATTATTCAAGTATGTCAACAAATCTCAAGAGTGATCTACAATACCTATATAGAATCTAATATCTCAAGAATATCAGTTGTAGCAATCTATTAATGATTAAGAATAATGATGACCGAATTAGACACATCAGTGTTTTAATTACGTTAAATTTTAATCAAGCTATAGTAAACAAAATCTTGGTTTCTAACATTTAATTCTATATTTTTAGTATCTAGGAGTCAAGTAAGACATGAAGCAAAAAGGTCACGTAATTCTGCAAGGCACAATTCATAGAGCAATCTACTCCGAGCATGACTAATCCTGACACATGCATATATGCTCGTCACCTCATATATGTACCCCCTCCCCCCCTCCCCGCATGTAGCAAATAATGTCAAATAGTAGGAATAATTCTCTTAACAAAGTTAGGCAATATACTTACCTCAATTCGGCTAACCTCAATACACAATTTATCTTTTTTCATTACAAATTCACCTCTGCTCGGCTCAATCTATCCAAAGACGACTAAAATACATCACACAATGCAAGAGAAAAAAATTTCAATTAATAAAGCTATGGTCTTTATACAATTTCAAAAAAGTCAACAAAAGTCAACCCCTAGTTGACCGAGTCAGAACCCGTATCAAAGGGTAGGTCTTGACTACACATAGCCCCACAAGTTCATATATGAGTTTTGTTTCCAAATTCGAGTCCTATTTGACTCTCAAGTCCCAAATTTTCATATTTCAAAACTTTGACAAAATCCCCAAAGTTTCCCCTAAATTCTCATGAATTGGATGAAATAAATCTATTGTATATTCATAAATATAATTGAAAATTGATTAAAATTACTTACTCAATGGTTTAGTATGAAAATCCCTTCACAAAATTGCCTCCCATCGAAGCTAGGATTCATAATATAACAAAATGAAGCTAAGTCTCGGAATTACCCAGCTATATGCATGCTTCAGATGTCGCATTTGCAATATGGGATTCACAAATGCGAACCTCGCAAAAGAAAACAATTCGTCTTAAAAGCAAACCAGGAGACTTCCAGTTAAGGTCGTATTTGTGACCCAATTCATCGCAAATGTAAAGACAACTGCCTCACAAAAGCAGCATGAATCCTTGTAAAAGTGAACAACCACTCTTCCCAAATACGAGGGATTTCTTCACAAATGCGAATTTCTCTCCAGCAGCCCAGCTTTGCAAATAGGATATTTGTAATTGTGATAGCCGCATTTGCCACAAAAATATTGCTATTGCGATGACACTAGTACCACCACTCAAGAATCATAAAAATCATTCCGAAACCAATCTAAAACACACCCGAGCACTCGAGGCACCAAACCAATTACCCACACCATCCCAAAAACACAATACAAACTCGCTCGTGCGATCAAAACAGCCTCTAAAAGTATGAATCGGACACCAAAATATATGAATATCAAAATAAACTTCAAGAACTTCCAGAATCACAACCAAGCATCCGAATCAAATCAAATCAACTCCAAATGACGACAAATTTTGCAAGCAAGTTCCATATGACATATCAAAGATATCCAATTCTCGAAACTAAAATCCTAATCTGATATCCTTAAAGTCAACTTCCAGTCAAACTTATGAACTTTCAAAACCTTCAATTTTTCAAATTTCGCCAATTAGTGCCTTTTTCTATAAATATCCGGACATACACCCGAGTCTAAAATCACCATCCGAATCTAAAGGAACTATAAAAAATCCAATCCAAAGTCAAATACTAAAAATCAAACTTGTTCAACTCTTAGAACTTAAAGATTCAATCTTGAAGTTCATTCTTCCAAATCAATTCCGAATAACTTGAAAACCAAAACCGACATCACACAAGTCATAATACATCATACAGTGTTACTCGTGCTCTCAAACTACCGAGCAAAGTGCAAATGCTTAAAATGTCCAGCCGGGTCGTTTCATGATTGCGCCTTGATTTGAATCTCTCTGAACCTGTATTCGCCCTATTTCAAACATCGACTTTTCTTCAACCATTGTCTCTAATGCCACTTATTGAGATCGAAAAAATATGGTACATGAGAAAGCAAACAATGCAAAGCTTGATTGATGATAAACTAGACAAGAAAGAAAATATACTAAAGAATAAGATATTATAATGGGGCTTGGTCAATTGAACTACATATAAAAACTAGTATAAAAATATAAAAACTATTTAGAGACCCCCCCCCCCCAACCACTACTACATTATGGATGTTATTGTTGCTGTTATAGTTGTGAGGAGGAGGAAGCCTCAATTTATAGAAGTGCAAAACTTCTCTCTTCTAGAAAAGGATAAGGCATATGAAAGGGATTTAATTCTTTTAAGAGTCTTTTTCCCTTTTCTCAGTGAAGAAATTCCTAATAGATTAGAAATTAAGGGTAAAACCCTAACAATTCTTCCCCTTAACCTGAATTTTCTGGTATTACTTGATCCGCCTTCTTCACAAAATCTTCACCACTATTGCTTACCACATTTAAAAATAGTTATAGGTTGAAAGAAAAACAAGAATAGATTAAATAGATGCCACTTATTAAGAATAAACATTGGTTAAAAATGACATTGGTTAAAATAAGACCATGTATTGACCTAGGCAAATTTAGTTTTGATAGTTGACAAAGGAACACATTATACCTAATAATCGGGTCGGGCAATCCCAATGACACCCCGGTTGGACTCGGTTCAGCCGAGATAAGCCCAGTACTCTAGGGGGTGGGATGGGTTAGGGATGAGCCGGACGGGAACAAGCATATTTTGGTAACCGGTGCCCCGGAACCCGGTTGCCCACTATCGGGTTTTTACCTGACTATAACCTTATCATTGGAATTTTTTTAATAACTTTTTGAGCGTTGTTAACGGTCAAATTCAAAAATGTCCATTGGGTAATGACCATCTTGTGCAAATTTGGCCATTCCGGCCTACCCCCTTTATGAAATAGCCCTCCCACCCCTAATAATTGATAAATTATAATTTTAATATTTTAAAAACTATAAATATCCCTCCTTCTTTATTGTTCCTTACAATTTTCTATCTTCTTTTACTCTAATTCTCTCTCAATTGCCTTTTGATTATTGAATTCCTTATTGCTATCAAGTTCTCATTTAATTAATATTTCAAGTGTATCAATTATTTATGGTAGCCACTATAATATTACAATTATCAATTGAAATGTGGTTACCATTTTTTTATATTCAAGTTAAATCACGGCCCGTGCTTCTAGAGTGCTCTCTCATGTTTGGGAACACTCTGAGGTGGTAGAAAAAAATGAAGAAGTTCGCAAAGTTCAGTGCAAGAAGAGTGGTGTAGTCTTTAATGTTTGTCGAAAGGGGGAGGGCACAACTGGTTTAAGGAGGCGTATCAAGCGTTGTCTTGAGTTTCCTCCACCAATTCGTATTATAAGTTGATTTGAGAGAATTTGTGTTATTAAATTTTTTAGACTTATTTAAGCTTAATGTATAAGTGTATTAGACAAGTTAATTTGAAGTATTTTTATTTAATTAAAATATGAAATAAAAGCATTTGAAGTTTGATCCTTACATATTGGCCAAATCAAATAATTTTATGCAGCCACTTAATTTCAAATTTCAAATTTAAAACTTTAAATTTTAAAGTTTAAAAGTTTAATTTTATGCCTCAAAATAATTATTTTTTTATTTAAAAGTTTGCAAATTCTGAAGTAACAATTACATTGAACAAGAAAACATAATACACTAAAAAGTAAAAAAATAAAAATAAACCCAGCCCGAACCAGCCTGTTCGATTAACACTATAGAACACAAGCACGAACCAGGTCCACGAACAATGTACATAGGTGATGGATAGAACAAAGCAAAAGGCATGCACGTGAAAGGAATAAGTATAACTGGTCATTTATGATAATCTCGGAACAATACGGTTGCATGTTTGATGAGCAGCAGTAATCCTTACTTGAACAGAACTTTATCCAAGATAAGGAAGGAGTTAGAAGTTGAAGATAACTGGAACTCTTCCACCAAGGAAGAGTAAAGCATTATCACTATAGTTAATCTTTACTTACTAACTCTATATCTATCAGTTGTGTCCTATTTTACATGTGACACACATGTACTGAAGTAAAAAAGCAGAATAGAGAGCAAAATAACAAGGAATTTTGTGAACAATTCTAGTGAGATTCAAGAGTGTGATCTTGAAGCTACACGAACCAGATTGAATTAAAGAACTAGTTCCATAAAGAGTTTTATATGTCTTTCTTTATTTCTAGTTCAAAGTGTAGTAGGCCTTTTGAGTTGTACCTTTTAGCTTTCTTAGAAGCAAATTATACTAAGTACCTGAGTTGTATTATTCCAATTAGAGTAACTTGAAATAATTGCAACAGCCTGAGGCTGGTTACTACAAGGGTTAGAGTTAATCCTTAGGTTTGCAAGAGGTTATAAACTTGAGTTGTATCTTACAAGTTAGAGTTAATGTGAAGTAGTCGCAACAGTCTATGGCTGGTTGCTAGAAAGGTTAGAGTTAATCCCTAGGTTTGTAAGAGGCTATAAAATTTGTTGTTGGCTCAAAGTTGTAGTGAAGTGTATTGGAAAAATCATACTGGGTAGTGTAGTGGTTTTTTAACCTTTTGACCGGGTATTTTTCCTGTAAAAATCCTTTTGTTCTTTACTTTTTGCATTATTTATTCTACAACTATAGTGTAAAGAATTTGTAGAAAAATTAAGTCCTTCGATAATCTAGTGCATATGAAAGTTGAGCACCGGACAAATCAAACCCCTCTGATTGTGTTGTATTGTAGTTTAAAACATCAATTGATATCAAAATAGGTTATCCTTGAAGAGTCTAACACCTTAGAAAAAGGTCAAGATGAGTGCACTACCTGAAAATTGTAAAGAGCAATCCACGACTATGCCACCACTATCTAATGATCGTTACTATTCTTTGTGGAATGAGAGGAAAAGAGATCAGTTGTAGATGACTGATGGATGCTTCAAATGTGGTAAAATGAACCACATGATCAAGAGTTGTCCTACGTGGAAAGGAGAGATTTAAAAGAAGAAACAAAAAGAAGTAAATGGTTCATAATGTAAGAAATACAACAAAGGGTCATCCAAAGCAATAGTTGCTGCTTCGAAAGACAGTTCAAATGATGACATTGATGATGATGAACGAGCTCTTATAGAAATTCAAGAATCTGAAGATAAACCTGAACCTGATGAAGAATCTAAGACAAGTTTTCTAGACATAAAATACAAAATTAAATTCCTTTCTAAAGATAGACTATCAGAACTGTTGCTAACTTTAATTGATGAATCTAAGTGATGTTTTATAATTCAATGCCACACAATAGGTGGTGATTTGTGCGCTGTCCAATTTTTGTGTGCACAAATTATAGAAGGACCTAGTTCTTATATGTGTCCCTATACTACTATTGTAGAAATAATGAATGCGGAAAGTAAATAACACAAGTAGTTTTACGCGGAAAACATCCCCACTCAAAAGGTGAAAAAACCATGACCTACTACTTAGTAGGATTTTCCCCAACATTTTACTAAATCACTGAGCCAAAATAGTATTTACAAAATTCTCTGCAAACCTAAGGATTACCTTTAATCCCGTTGTGGCAACGAGCCTCTAACTATTGCGACAAGTTCATGTAAACTCTAAATCAAATACTTTGAGTACCTAATACAATTTCTTCTAGTTCTTCTATCTAGTTCATTTAGCTTCAAGTTCGCACACTTGAATCACACAAGAATTGCTTGCAAAATGCCTTTATATTTTGCTCTCAACTCGCGTTTAACTTCAGCTTCGTGTGTGACTATAAAATGAGAACATCTGCAATTTATAAAGTTAGTAGAATAGTAAATAACTAGAGTTCTAATGCTATACTCTTCCATGGTAGAAGAGTTCTAGTTATCTTCATCTTTCAACTTTTCCCTTATCTTGGATAGAGTTCTCATCAAATAAGGAGTCCCTCTCCTTATCACTTATGCAACCATCTCCTTCAGGAGATATCAGATTTAACAAGTTAGTCTTAAATTTTTCTCATGCATCCCTTATGCTTGAATCTGCCCGTGTCCGTGTGCGTTCTGTAGGGACCTAGTTGATGCTTAAGTTCCTTTATTAATAATCAAAACAACTTTACTTGGGCCAACAAATTCCCTCTTTTTGATGATGACAAACTATATAATTTTCATAAAGACCAGGTTCATTAGGTTATAAACATCACAGTTCAAAGTAAAAGCACAACCTAATTTCCCCTTTTGGCATCATTAAAAAGTTACATAATTATGTTATATAACCAGATTTTAATAGAAACATTTCATGGACACTAGGCTTACTTCAAGTGAAAACATGGAATCAAGCATTATATATCAGTATGGACAAAAAAAATCCCATCCGGATCACTGGTTGGTCTAACTAAGCTAGGAGGTCTTAAGGTTAGGAAGGACCGGGTTCTTGGTTCTTGTCTTGAAGCAATTTCAGCATATCATGAAGAATGCCATCATTCTTCTCCTTCTCCTTTTCCATCTTAGCTTTGAGAGCATCTCTCTCAGTTTTTACTTCTACCAACCTCTTCTTCGATCGTTCTATTTCCACATCCATAACCCCACTTTCTTGTACCAAGGCTCGCACTTTGCTGTTCACTGGTACCATTTTGAACGAACAAGGTTCTTTGGGTGTGGTGTGGAATTCATAGTCACAGGCAGTCAAAGTATTTGCCCCAAAGTGATCCTTGCTTTTACCAGCTTCCCATTTCTTAATAGGTACCTTGAAGTGTGGAAGTACAACTATGAGAATAAAACCATAGGATACGGAATGAGTTTTGGTGCCAATCAGAACCCTATCAAGAAGCTGGATAATAAATCCAATCAAATTAATTTGTCTTCCACTGTCTAGACCATCCATAAGGACCAAGTCCATGAATATGGTAATGTGCCACATTTCCTGCCTAGGCCTAGGTAGCACAACTGTGTTAACAAATTTGAACAACACTTTGAGGGATAACTTAATCTCACTTTTGTATATAGCCTTGGGCTGAAGCTCTTCCTCATTGTCACCAAACTTCCTTGTAATGGCTAGGGAGGTAGGGAGATTCTCTACACTTCGTCATTTGAGCTTCTTGTAATCGTTGTACCCTTCAACAGGTACACCTAAGATCTCTCCCAATTCTTAGTCATCAAAACTCACTGTCACCCCCCTTACGACACTTGTGACTCTACCATTTTTGATCTCACAATTTTCCATGAACTCCACAATCTCAGTTTTGGCAAGCTTTCCATCCATCTTAAAGATTATGTCCTTCCAACCCTGAAGTTGTAACTTTTCTAGCAGCATAATCATACCCACCTCCTCCAAGTTCCTAAGGAGTCTTGCCTTCAAGATGGTTCTCTTCCTAAACATAACCATCGTATCCTTCTCTGCATATGATTCTTCTTCTTCTTCACTCCATTCTTCTTCCTCCACTAGTTTCACTTTTCTAGGTTTCAATACAAACCTGCTTTTTTAGCCAAGCTAGAAGGATCTCCAAACTATGTCTTTGAAGTAGACTTATTTGTGGAAGTATTGGCTTTCTTTGCCTTTGGAGTCACAACCTCCATTTATTCTGCATCCTTTTCACCACGAAGGACTTGGTCTATCTTATCAAACTTAATTGCCTCAACCACCATTTTCTTTCCTTTTGCAATAGCTTTTCTAAGGTATTTTCTAGTTCAGCCTCATTCTACTTCTTCTGACTCCTTGTAACTCTTCCTCTTGTAGGAGGAGTCTCTACAATTATAGACGAGGTAGCCTTTCTTTTATTGTTTTCTTTTGTAGTACCAGGGACTTTGACTCTTGAACTCTTTTTTTAAAGATTGTACCTACCAGACACCTTTTTCCAGTAAGTCTGCAAGTGGTTCATGCTCAGATGGAACAGGTTCTTGAATATTCCTCCCCAATCTAACCAACCACTCAACAGCTTCTCCAGATCCACTTCCCCTTGTTTTTCTCACACTTTCTTCTTCTCTAGTAGATTTATCACTCCACACTACCATTGCTTATGTTTCTTCAGTCAAACTAGCAGGATTGGGTAAAGGTTCAGCCACTCCTTTTCCCACACCCCTTACAACACCTTGATCACCCTCACTCTCCTTTTCTTTTCTCTTTTTATCTTTACTGCCTATTTTCCCAAACTCAATGGTCTCAACCCCAGCCATCGTTCCTATTAGAACAAACCTATTCTCCAAATTTACAGCAACCTCAAAGATGATTTTAGAAGTAATATTTGGACCAGATGTTATCTCCACTAATTCATAAGAAACAATTTCTTCCCCTTCAGTAGTAGATTTAAATGATTCATCATATATCTGGGGTTCTTCTTCTCGACTAGCTTTCAATTTTTCATTAATTTTCTTGATTTGTTCTCCTCCAACGACATCCTTACGAGCAATCATCTTAAACCTACCTTTCTTATAGGTGGGTATGGGTTAAGGGTATGATGGATGGTGTGGCTGCAGTTTCCTTGGGTGGTGATAAGGGATTCTCATAAGGGTTTGCCATTTTAGTATTTTGAGTATGAGATAGAATGAGAGTGTGTGTGTGTTTGGAAGATGATAAAAGATAGAGAGAATTGTTTTGACGGCTTGGAAATTTGAAAGTGAAGAAAGAACTAAAGCATAATCAATTAAAGAGGAAGAGTTTAATTGGGCAATGAAAACTTTTTCACATGTCTAATCAAACTGGAAATCAATTTGAAAAGACGTTGAAGAATCTCCCTAGAATTTAGGCAACTATTGCATTTGCGGGGCTCTTGTTTGAATGAAACTGGTCCATTTATTAACGGATAAGTTCAAAGAGGTTAGATTAAATGGGATTGTCTTCTTGATCATAATTGAAATATAATTATTCCAAAATATGTAGAGTGAAGAGTACGTACCAAATAATCTTGATGAACCAGATTCTTCATTGAGAGATCTCTTGAGTAATTATGAATTTTCCAAGAAAATAGAGATAACATCATTATTGATTAATGAGTCATTTTAGCACATGGAACAAGAGTATACTGATGAAAGTATGAGACTCATCAAAATCTAATCTAATATTATAGGAGATCTTAATCATTCCTAATTCTAACATGTGTTCAAAAATTCACAAATTTTCTAACCAATTTTTTAGTTAAAACAGGTTCTTTATAGGTGATCTTAATCATTCCTAATTCTAACATGTTCCTTTCAAAGTGTTATACTTAGAGCTTTTGTGAAGATGTTAGCTATTGCTTATCAGTTGCACAAAATTCTACAGTGATCAAATTTTTTCATAGTTATCCCTAAAATAATAATGCCTAACATCAATGTGCTTAAATCTCTTGTAATGAACTGGGTTCTTTGTCATACTAATTGAACTATATCACAAAATATGGAGATACAACCTACATCAATTCCAAATTCCAATAATTATTGTTTGATCCACAGCAATAGAGCACAACATGAGGTAACAACAAAATACTCAGCTTTAGTAGTAGATAAGGCCATAAAATTTTACTTTTTGATGGCCTAAGATACAAGACACGAGCCAAGAAAGTGTGCCATACTTGAGATGCTCTTTCTAACCTCAAGAAAACCTGTATAATCAATATCAGCATATCCCATTAAGTTGAAATTACTACCTTTTAGATACCTTAGACAAATGTCAGTGGTGCCTTTTAGGTATCTTAAGATCCTGATAACATCAGTCAAGTGATACTCCTCTGGATTTGCCTGAAATCTAGCACAAAGGACTATACTAAAAATAATGTCAGGTCTACTAGCAGTGAGATATAACAAAGAACCAATCATTCCCCTATACAACTTCTGATCGACAGATGAACTGGGTTCATCTACATCCAATTTTGTGGCTGTTATTGTAAGAGTATCAAATTCTTTGGAATATTTAATTTTAAATGTTTTAAGCAACTCTTTCAAATACTTCTGCTGATGAATCATTGTGCCATTTGAGTTTTATTTAATTTGTAAGCCTAAAAAGAAATTTAGCTCACCCATCATGCTCATTTCAAATTCACTCCCCATTAGTATAGCAAAATCCTTACTTAATTAATCAGTAGTTACTCCAAAGATTATATCATCAACATATATCTGAACTACTAAGAGATCTTTACCTTTTTATTTCAAGAATAAAGTATTGTCAATATTACCTCTCTTGTAGTCATGCTCAAGCAAGAATTTTGATAATCTTTCATACCATGCTCTAGGGTCCCACTTGAGCCCATAAAATGCCTTGTCAAGCTTGTACACATGATTAGGACAGTCCTTGCTTTCCAAGTCCGAAGGTTGCTTGATAAACATTTATTCCTTTATCTAGCCATTGAGGAAGGCACTCTTGACATCTGTCTAATGGAACGTAAATTCCATGGAATAAGGAAAGGCTATAAGGAGTCTAATTGCTTCTAATCTTTCAACTGGAACGAATGTCTCATCATAGTATATGCCCTCCTCTTGACTATATTCTTGAGCCACCAATCTTGCCTTATTCCTTGTAACCATTCTATCTTTATCAAGTTTGTTTCTAAAAACCAATTTTATGCCAAGTACTGATCTATCCTTGGGTATTGGTACCATATGCCAAACTTGACTTTTCTCAAATTGGTTGAATTCATCTTGCATTGCATTCACCTAGTATCTACATCCTGCAAAACCGCAATAATATTCTTAAGGTTTAATAAGAGATAGAAAAGCACCAAAAGCATAAAGATTCTTAAAAAAAGATCTGGTTTGATTCCGGAGGTTGGATTAATATTTATGTTCTCAATGGGATGAGAAATTTGATACTTGTAAGGTTTCACAACCAGCTGGTTTCCCTTAGATGTTCCTTCAATGTTTTATTGTTGAGGATCATGTTCATGGATAGGTTCCCTCAAGGTTTGATAATCATCTCCTCTTTGTTTAGTTTCCCTTGCCAGGTTGCCATGGGTAGAAAGACATGTTCCAATACATGTCCTTTTCTCTGGTGCAACTTCCGTCTGGGCTTTATTTGAGTTTCTTACCATCCTAATTGCTTCATTTTCATGTTCCTGCCTCTCAGAAAGACTGTTAGTTTCATCAAAAATCACCTATGGTAACTTTATCTTCCTTGAACTTAATGTTAGGAAGTCCTATTACCAAGTCCTTGGAGACTAGTTTGTTAAGTTGACTTAGACCGACATGTCCAAGTCTTTTGTACCAAAGAAGGGGATCATTATCCAATACACTTAAACAAGTGATTTTATTATCTGAATGTGTGGACAGATCCACAATATATATATTGTTCACATTTTTCCCTGCAAAACTATTTTGCCGGTGATAAGATTCATTACAAAGCATTTTGTAGAGGTGAATGAATCCATGTTACCATATCGCACAAAAGTGATATATTTATTAGATTGTAATTCAATTTATTTATCAGGTATATATTCTCAGTTGAGTGAGAGTCATTCTTACCTACCTTTCTAACCCCAATGATCTCACCTTTCTTCCCATTTCCGAAGGAGAAATTATCTGTTTTATGGTCCTCAAGTGAAAAGGAACTGGTTGTTGCTTCATGTCATATGCTTTGAGCAACCACTATCTATGTACCATATTTGGCTGCTCCCCTTTACTTGGACCTACAAAATGAAAACCAGGGGTTAGTCTTATGAACCCAAACTAGTTTAGTCCCTTTCTATAGGCAAAAAGGTGAATCAAATTCTTTTTGTCCCAATTTGGTATCCTATTTTTCCCTTGAGCAAATTCTTTGTTCTTTTGACATGCCATTTCCTTTTTAGTGCATTCACTTTTATAGTGAACTGTTTTACCACAGTGTGTGCAAATTTTAATCTTAATAAGTGCATGTACTTGCTTTTGGGATCCCACTTAGGTGAATGGTTCCCAAATCCAAGTCCTCTTCTGTTGCTACTATGGTTTTCTAGTAGCCATGAAAGTTCATCTAAGGACCTATTATATTTACATGTTCTATCTAGCTCATGCTTGACTTTACTTAGGTCCTCCTTTAAGCTATCTGTTCATCTCTTTTGTACGACTCATCTTTCATTTTACCTACTTTTTCTTCTAAATTGATTTGTGTGTGATTAGATGTCTTTTTACCTCGTCCTAATTTCAGTTTTAGATTTTCAAATCTAAATTCTAGGACAGTTGTGTCAAGTTCATGAACCTGGTTCTTCGACACAATATTTTCACTTTCAGCTTCACTAGCCCTAAGTTCCAGGTTTTTGCACTTATTTTTTGAAACTACACACTCTTCTGAAAGTTTTTCCTTTTCATTATTTAAAACCACAAATTCATCAATTAGCTCTAGGAGCAACTAAATAACTTTTCCTTACACAATAATTTAAACTTGTCTTTGATATGAGAAACACTTACCTCAGCTTCTCCAATGGCCATAAGTGCTCGTTCATCATCATCATCTGAGCAATTCATTTGAGCTATATCCCCAAGCAGCAACCATATCCTTTGTTGTTTCTTTTCTTGGGACAAACCTGTTCCTTCTTCTAGTTCCTTCGTTCAGCTCTTTCCTTCTTTCATTCAATTTCCCACAAAGGACAGTTCTTGATGCGGAGATTAGTCTTTCCATATTTGTAGCAATCATCATTGATTTGCTTCTCAAGAGCTTTTGATTTGCTGTAGCTTCCACTTCTTGAAGAACTCTTTCCTCTCCTTAGGTACTTCTTGAAGTCTTTGGTGATCATAGCCATTTCATGATCTTCCAGATCGGAGCCTTTAGTGATTCTGAGAGCCAAAATCCTTTTCTTAAGTACATCCATCTTCATGGTCTGTCTCCTAAGTTTATAGGAAATAAGATTTCCCATTAATTCATCTAGTAAAAGAGTGGCAATATTCTTTGATTCCTGAATGGCAGTGATTTTACTCTCCCAAGTGATAGGCAAAACTCTAGTCAGTATCTTCTCGACTTTTCTTTTTCAAGAATAATCCTTCGAAGAGATTTTAGCTCATTTGTCAATGTAGTGAACCTTGTGTACATTTCTTGAATGGTTTCTCCATCCTTCATAGAAAAACTCTCATACTGAGAGTACAGTCGAGTTCCTCTAGATCTCTTAACCCGAGGTGTTCCTTCATGAGCACTTCTAGTGTTTCCCAAATTTGCTTAGTAGTGGTAATATTGTACTTTTTTGGACCACATCCACAAGCAAGCCATTTCTTGGATTTAACATTCTTCTCCACTTCCTCATGTACTCAACAGTGCAATCAACTCTTGTCTTTGGCACATCTACTCCTTCAACATTTTTCTTCAAGGTAGCAAGTGGACCATCGGTGAAAATGTCATATATCTCATAATCCTCTACTATAATATGATCTTTTATCATGTTTTTCCACCAAGAATAGTATTGGCAATTAAAGAGTGGCGGCTGATGTGCCGGAGAATTTCGGCACATTTCAATACTAATTGCTTAGGTTCTAGCTTGTTTTAATGCAATTATAACTAATACTTATGTAGATTTGTTACTCTTACAGCACAAGAGGA
>MU685599.1:119574-142173 GCA_026770625.1 Nicotiana glauca
ATTCAAAAATTGGAAATGCAAATGAGAGACCTCTCCAAAGGGCAAAATCCAAAGCAAAAAGGTACACTCCCTAGTGACATGGTTGCAAATCTAAGAGGTAGTGGGAGTGGTGAAACTTCTCACATCATGGCGATCACTACTAGGAGTGGGAAGGTGCTAAACAAAGAGGGTGAACAAATGGTTGAAGAAGAAAAGCTTGAGAAAAAGGTAGAGGTTGGAGAGCAAATTGTTGTTGAGGTTGAGAAGATTCCGGAAGAAGCGGTAGTGCAAAAAGAACAACGGGACGAGGCGAAGGAAGAGGGGAAAGAGACATCAAAAGCTCTTCCACCTATTCCTAGACCTCCTCCTCCATTTCCTCAAAGGCTTGCACGCAAGATTGATGATAGCAAACTTGAAAAATTCTACAACATCCTTAAGAAACTAACGGTGAATATTTCGTTTATGGAAGCATTTCAAGAGATGCCGGGGTTTGCTAAATATTTGAAAGATTTGATCACCAAGAAGAAAACCGCAAAGCATGAGGTGGTAAACATGACTCACTGGGTAAGTTCTATTATTGCCACAACTCCGGTCCAAAGAAGGAAGATCCGGGAGCTTTTACCATACCATGTACTATCGAGGCGCGTAATTTTGCAAGAGCCCTTTGTGACAATGGAGCTAGCATCAACTTGATGCCACTTGCCATCTATAAGCAAGCGGGATTAGGTATGCCAAGGCCGACAAGCATGAGGTTACAAATGGCCGATCGCTCCATTAAGCGACCGGTAGGAATTGTTGATGATGTGCTTGTAAAAGTTGGGAAATTCCATTTGCCCGCCGACTTCGTAATTCTTGATTGTGCGGTCGATAAAGAAATCCCTATCATTTTGGGGAGACCATACCTAGCCACGGGAAGAGCACTCATGGATTCGGAGCGGAACGAGATTAAATTTAGGGTGAATGATGAAGAGGTTACATTTCAAGCAAGCAAGGGTATGAAGTTGCCCCATGAGTATGAGAGCATTTCTATGATAGAGGTTGTTGATGAGGTGGAAGATGCCGTAGAATTGAAAATGGAAGAGCAATGCCTTGGTGAGGCATTGGCGGCTATCTTGGTAAATTTTGATGGTGAAGACATGGAGGGGTACATGGAGTCGGTAAATGCATTGGAGGGTCTTGGGTCCTATACTTATACTCCGGCAAAACTTTCTCTTGACTTGGAGAATCGAGCTACACCTCCCGCAAAGCCATCAATTATTGAGCCACCGCAATTAGAGCTCAAACCACTTCCTCCACACCTAAGGTATAAATTTCTTGGCTCAAATGATACATTGCCCGTAATTGTTTCTTCTTTGTTGAATGATGTGCAGGTGGAGAAATTATTGGAAGTCTTGAAGGAGCATAGGCAAGCCATTGGATGGACAATTGCGGATATCCGAGGAATCCCCGCGGGCATTTGTGAACACAAGATACAATTGGAGAATGACACAAAACCAAGTGTGGAGCATCAACGAAGATTGAATCCGTCAATGCAAGAGGTAGTGAAGAAGGAAATCATCAAATGGTTAGATGCCGGGGTTGTGTACCCCATTGCCGATAGTTCTTGGGTAAGTCCGGTGCAATGTGTACCAAAGAAGGGAGGCATAACCGTAATTGAAAATGACAAAAATGAGCTCATCCCAACAAGAACGGTGACCGGTTGGAGGGTATGCATGGATTACCGGAAGCTCAATAGTGCAACATGCAAAGACCATTTCCATATGCCTTTTATTGATCAAATGCTTGATCGGCTAGCGGGGAGGTCATTCTATTGTTTCCTTGATGGGTATTCCGGCTACAACCAAATAAATATCGCATTGGAGGACCAAGAGAAAACAACGTTCACTTGTCCCTATGGAACCTTTGCCTTTAGCCGGATGCCATTTGGGTTGTGCAATGCTCCGGCTACATTTCAAAGATGCATGATGTCCATTTTCTCCGACATGGTGGAGGATTTTCTAGAGGTCTTCATGGATGACTTCTCGGTTGTGGGTGATTCTTTTGAGCATTGTCTTAACAACCTTAGACAAGTGCTTAAGAGATGCGAGGAGACAAATCTTGTGCTGAATTGGGAGAAATGTCACTTCATGGTAGATGAAGGTATCGTGTTGGGGCATAAGATTTCGAAGCATGGCATTGAGGTAGACCGGGCGAAGATCGAGATTATTTCAAAACTTCCTCCACCTACTTCGGTAAAAGGTGTTCGAAGTTTCTTGGGGCATGCCGGATTTTATAGGCGATTCATCAAGGACTTCTCCAAGATTGCAAACCCCATGTGCAAGCTTCTTGAAAAGGATGCAAAATTTGTGTTTGATGAAAAGTGCCTCAAGGCATTTGATGAATTAAAATTGAAGCTCACCACGGCACCTATTATTGTCACACCCGATTGGACTCTTCCTTTCGAGCTCATGTGTGACGCTAGTGGTGTAGCTATTAGAACAATGCTTGGGCAGCGTCATAACAAAGTTCTTCATCCGGTCTACTACGCAAGTAAAACACTCAATGGGGCACAAATGAACTACACCGTCACAGAGCAAGAGCTTCTTGCCATTGTCTATGCCTTTGAGAAGTTTCGAGCTTATTTATTAGGGAGCAAGGTTGTGGTATTCATGGATCATGCGGCTCTCCGGTACCTCATGGCAAAGAAGGATGCAAAGCCTCGGTTAATTCGATGGGTTCTATTATTGCAAGAATTTGACTTTGAAGTCAAGGACCGAAAGGGAACTCAAAACCAAGTGGCGGATCATTTATCAAGACTTGAGGAAGCGGGGAGACCAAGGGAAGAGCTTGAAATCAATGATGCTTTCCCGGATGAGCACATTTTGGCACTCTCAGACACTTTTGCTCCATGGTATGCCGACATTGCTAATTACTTGGTGAGCGATCTTATTCCGGAAGGATTGGAGTCTTATCAAAAGAAGAAGTTCTTGAGAGATTGTCGGCAATATTATTGGGAGGAGCCCTATTTGTTCCGTGTGTGTGCCGACAATATCATTAGAAGGTGCGTCCCATAAGAAGAGGTCATGCCAATTCTCAAAGCATGCCATGACTCACCGGTTGGGGGACATCATGGAGGAAATCGGACGGCAGCTAAGGTTCTCGAATGTGGTTATTATTGGCCTTCCATCTATCATGATGCCAATCAAATGGTCAAGGCTTGTGATCAATGTCAACGACAAGGTTCTATTTCCAAGAGGCATGAAATGCCGATGCACTTTGTGATGGAGATAGAGATCTTTGATGTGTGGGGGATCGACTTCATGGGCCCCTTTATGAGTTCTTATGGGATGAAATATATCTTGGTGGCGGTGGACTACGTGTCCAAATGGGTTGAAGCCGTTGCCTTACCAAACAATGAGGCGAGGAGTGTGACCGCATTTTTGAAGAAGAACATATTCACTCGGTTTGGCACCCCTAGAGCCATTCTTAGTGATGGCGGATCGCACTTTTGCAACAAAGCTTTCGCGGGGTTACTTGAGAAGTATGGTGTCAAACACAAGGTGGCCACACCTTATCATCCGCAGTCGAGTGGTCAAGTTGAAGTTTCCAACCGGGAGATCAAAAATATTCTAGCAAAAACTGTGAACGCAAATAGGACCAACTGGTCAAGAGGCTAGATGATGCATTGTGGGCATACCGTACGGCCTACAAAACTCCTATTGGTACTTCTCCTTACCGGCTCATCTTTGGTAAAGCATGTCATCTACCCGTTGAGTTAGAACACAAAGCCATGTGGGCATTGAAGAAGTTGAATCTGGAATGGGCTGAGGCTGCGAACTTAAGGTTAACACAACTAAATGAACTGGAGGAATTCCGGTTCCATGCTTATGAGAGTGTGGCTGTGTACAAAGAGCGGATGAAGTTTGTCCACGACAAAAAGATCTTGAAGAGAGAGTTCAAGGCAGGTGATTTGGTCTTGCTCTTTAATTCAAGGCTCAAACTGTTTCCGGGCAAGCTTAAATCAAAATGGTCCGGCCCCTTCAAAGTGGTAAATGTCTCCCCGTATGGAGCGGTGGAACTAGAATCAACAGACGGGTCCCGGACATTCAAAGTAAATGGCCAACGCATCAAGCATTATTTGGGCATTGATGGTGAAAAGCATTTGGTGGAGCAGCTGGCTCTAAAAGATGGTCCTTGCCCGACCACTGAGTGAAATTGAAAGGACATCAATCCCGTCGTGCCGCGACGTTAAATCAAGCGCTTCATGGGAGGCAACCCATGGGTGGTAACGCCCTTTTTCTCTTTGCTTTTTTTTATTTTTTGTTTATATTTACAATATCTGTGGAGTGCAGGAAGTTCAAAAGATCTCAACACTTGGTGGAAAATGCATGAAAAAGTGAAGGAAAAGCATAGTGTGAAAAATGCGGCAGAAATGCGGTCGCAGAATTGATCTGCGGTCCGCAGATCCGCCGCAGATTGTAACAGAGGATTTCAAAAAAAGGGCAATTGGAATGCGGTGAAAAGGTTCATTCTGCTGTCCGCATGTTGATTCTGCAACCGCAGAATTGACCGCATTTTGGGCCCCCTAATTTCCTTAATGCACCACACCGCAAAGCACATATGCGATCGCATAATGTGCTATGCGATGCTTGGTCCACCGCAGATCGCACCGCAGTTCCACCAGGTACGTCTCCTATACACTTCATTTTAAAACACAAAAAAAAAATTAGAAAAGAACAAAATAGAAGAAAACAAAACAAAACAAAAAAAAATAGAGAAAGAAAAGGGCAAGGAAGACGGATCGAACCCAAGCAAAGAACAATCACCAAACATCAACACTAACTGACATTTTCTTGCACTGATTCTGGTATGTGAAACCCATCCTCTCTCTTTCATTCAAAACTTGCGTGCAAAGGTTGGTCTAAGTTAGTTTGTGTGTTGGTTCTTGGTTGAGAGTGGTCGATTTTGGGCTAAGCATGATGTGGGGAATGGGATTGAACAAAAATAGGGTAGCCATTGTTGGAGATTAGGGTTTTCTGCTGAGAACGATGTGTTCTGCGGTCCGCATGTCTGATATGCGAACTGTATTTTGGTCACAGACCTAACCCCATATCACTTGGAGAAGATGAAGTCTGCGGTCACTCTGCGATCGCAGACTTATTATGCGGTACGCAGAATGACCGCATAATCGACTCCTTCAGTGGGTGAGACTATTGGTGAAAATGCGGTGGAGAATGCAGTCGCAAAATTGATCTGCGGTCCGCATATCTACCGCAGATGGTAACAGAAGATTTGGAAAAAATTAAACTTTATTATGTTCATTCTGCGATGATTCTGCGGTCCATATAGTGGTTATGCGACCGCATTATGCATCGCAGATTGACCACTTTGTTAGACATGTAATTCTGCGGTGATTCTGCGGTCCGCAGAATGGTTCTGCGGCCGCAGAATGGACCTCAGAGTTGACTTTTCTTTGTAAATTCTATGGTTCTTCTCCCAATGTCTTGACATGTTATTCTACTCTTGTGCAGATATGGCTCCCCGACAAAAACGACTAGCAAGCAAGCCTCCTCAGGCAAAGAAACAAAAAGTCGAACATGCACAACCACAGCCCTCCCAACCTGAGGAGGAAGAGCTTCGCCCGAAAGTTGATATACATGCTGAAGCCCGGAGAAAGCAACAGGCTGAAGGTGCTGAATACTATCTCCGCTGGGGAGTTGAGGGATCTAGGGAGAGGTATAAAGCTGGGCTCCTCCGAAGGTCGCTTCTACCAGAAAAACAATTGAGCTTGAATGGGCTAACGGAGAAGTACCCTCACATCCTCGCTAACATCAAGCGGAGGAAATGGCTAGCTTTCACTGAACCTCCTGCTGAATATAATGAATCAATGGTGCGCGAGTTCTACGCATCCTACGGGGCATCTAGAACTAAGCACCATAAACGTCAGAGGATGTATCTTGATAAGGTAGAAGTTCGGGGCTTTACAGTCAAATGCAGTGCCAAAGCCATAAACAAAATACTTGTCCCAGACTGGGAACATGGCACATCAATCGAGGAGTATAATGCCAAGTTAGCAAGCAAAGAGGGTGAGCGTAGCTGGATTGCCTTCGTCACTGCCAGTGGGACTCCTGCGTGGATACAACCAGGGAACAAAATCTACAAGGAAAGCTTCTCACGGGAGGGACGATACTGGCTTGCATTCCTCGCATCCAGATTGATCCCTACGCAGAATGAAACAGAAATTGCCATTGAGAAGGCTCTCCTGGTGGCTTGCATGATGCAAGGCATCAAGATTGATGTGGGGTCCATAATATTTCAAGAAATGGGTAAGCGGGCAATGCAAGAGGCTACATCTCTCCCTTTCCCGGCATTGATCACCGCTCTATGCCAAGCTGCCAATGTCCCGGTGGATAGCCGAAGAGATAAAATGGGTACGGAGGCAGGGATCATTGATATTAACCGTCTTGGTGACGCGGTGGTGCCTCCCGTGGTTGTAATTCAGGAGGACCTTCCTTCATTCCAGCCTTCTGACGCTCCTCAGGCTGATGCTGCAGAGTCCTCCACTCCTCAGACTGCCCCTACATCTACTTCTGCTCAACCTACTTCTGTTCAGGCCTCACCTGCAACTCCGGCATTCTCGAAGCTTGGTTTATTGGCCCAACATGCTAATGCAAAAGTTGACCAGCTTCTGAAGAATTTGCCTAATTTGATCAAGCAAGCCCTCACTCCCATGCAAGCGGCCGTGAAAGACATTCAGCAAAAGCAATCACTATATGAGGAACGACTAGCAGGAATTGAGTTGCGGGTGGAAAAATTGGAAAGGGGTGAGGTGAGTGGCCTGACTGACCTCAAGAAGGAGGTCGCTTCTATGAAGGTCGAATTCCAAAAGATGCAAAACATGGAATTCAATATTTCATCCTTCCTTCCCCCGGTAGGTGATCAAGGCACGGGCCTAGCTCCTGACTTGGGGTTTGACTTCACAAATTTGATGACGGATCCTGTGGTTCCTACTCCCGTTGCCCCTCATACCACAGCTCCCACTGGTCCTGTTGACATAGCTTCTGATGAGGAGACTGGTGGTTCGGATAAATTGGAGGGTGATGGAGAGGATGAGGAAGAAGATGAAGAAGAGAGTTCGGGGTTTTCCAGTGATGAAGCCCCTCAGGTTGATAAAAAGGGGAAGGCGATTGCTGATGAGATTGAGGATGCTTCTGCTGATGAGGTAGAGAGGGCACAGATGAAGATTGCCCTGGAGAGATCTTTGGTCGATAGAGGAGGCCCTACAGCATTCCCATCTACAGCGGGTGCATCCAGTAGCTCTCATGTGCCAGCCGATGATAGTGTCCCTCTAGCACCAGTTCCAGCTGCACAGCCAGTTCCTTCCCCTACCACAGAGCAGCCACCAGCAGAGGAGATCACACTCCCGACTGAGCCAGTGCCAGTTCCCACAGCCACATCAGAGGGTGATCCCTCCGGCACTCAGCCAGCTGCCGACTCCCATAGCACTTAGTGTGCCTCAGGGAGCTTCCCCTCAAACTCTACTCTTTACTTCTACGCATTGGGGACAATGCATCATTTTCAGTTGGGGGTGGGCAGGTAGCATTGTATGATTTTTGTTGTGTATATAGATGGAAACTCATGTACTTATGCGTATCATGCATCTGTGAACATTAATATAACGTTGGTATATGAGTGATATCATGATGTTGTTTTAAATTTCTGTTGTTGTGTTTGTGTTTGTTAATAGCAGTTTGTGAATCAATTCCCCTTGGTTTTTCTTTTTCTGGTTCTTTTCCAAGGGGGTAATAGTAGAATCAGGATCTTAGGTGTAAATCATTGTGACCAGTTTGGTGTAGTTGCCTAGTATCGAGCATGTATACCTGTACATAGCGCATACCCTCCTATAGTCATTCTTGTCAACTTTTCCCAATGATAGATAGATTGACGACTGTCTTAAGGGAATTTGTCTCTATGATCAATTCTGTGAATCTGAGGCTCGCTCTGTGACTCTATGGCAACCCATAATTATACTTGTGATTGTGATGAAAGCTTTGAGTTGCAGAATGGTTGCTCGAAAGTGTCAAATAAGGTGAATGAAGCAATTCATGTACAATGTGTGTGTGAGTTCTTTGTTTGTATATAATTCTTGTGTTTACTTCTGTCATCTA
The DNA here is from genome assembly GCA_026770625.1 of Nicotiana glauca. NCBI lineage: Eukaryota > Viridiplantae > Streptophyta > Magnoliopsida > Solanales > Solanaceae > Nicotiana > Nicotiana glauca. The sequence continues at coordinate 127,701 of MU685599.1, forward strand.
GAACTTGCCCGGTTAGTTTTTCAACGCTAATGATAGTATGTTTGGTTGGAGGAATGATCTTAGGCATTCGTTGTGATTATGTGCAAAACCTCTTTAGCCTTTCAAGCCTACCTGTGCATAAAAGATACCACTAGCACCCAATTTGAGCCTTTTTAACCTTTCTTTGGCCAACTCATTACAAACCTTTCCCGTTTTGAAAAGCAAATTCCTCTCTTGAACCCGTCCCTCTTTGAACATTGAGAATGAGGCTAAAAGCCTAAGTTGGGGGGAAGGTCAAAGTGGAAGATCGTTAAGGTAGTATGTGAGTTTAGGGCAACATGCCTCAAAAGAGTTTGTGAAATTGTTCAAGCTCCAAAAAAAAAGTTATGATCAAAAGCAAAAAAAAGAGAAGAAGAGAAAAGAAAATATAATAATGCTTATGTTTACAAAATTGGGAGTCTTGAACAACAATGAAAAGGTATGTAAGGTAGCTCTACACCGGAGGCTAGACGAAAACAAAGATATGGGGGTTTAAAAAGGAATGAAAAAGAATGGTGAAATGTGATTAGTGTTCAAAGAGGGTGAAGTCACTTGTACCCAAATGTTTATCCAACCCATCCCTGAACCTACATTACAAGCCAAAAAGCCCTTATGAGACCTTCAACCGAACATTCTTGAATAAGCGGCGAATTAAAATAAGGGCAAGCCTATGGTATGACATGTTGTAGCACTTGAAGTTCGTTCTGAGAGTGAGTGTGTTTGTAAATGTTCCCTCTTTTTCGTCCTTGTAAATATTGTGATTCTGGGATTTTCTTTCTGGTGAGGGTATATGAACTGTGGAGTTGAACTGAAGTTGAGCTTTTTGAGTCAAACGAGAGTGCACTCAGCTGAGGGTAACATCTAGTCACAATGTTGAGGCTTGAAGTTCACATGATTGATTAGTTTTCTCTGTACATATTCTTAATCTAGGAAGGGTGAAGCAATTGTAAATACATGCTTGAAGAACTAGCAATGAACACCATCCTGAGTCACTATTGTTATTTGTAAATAAAGTTTAGAATAGGCTAAGTATGTTTTGCTTGCTTGAGGACAAGCAAGAGTTTAAGTTGGGGGTGTTGATGTGCCGGAGAATTTCGGCACATTTCAATACTAATTGCTTAGGTTCTAGCTTGTTTTAATGCAATTATAACTAATACTTATGTAGATTTGTTACTCTTACAGCGCAAGAGGAAGGGAAGACCAAGGATATGAAAATGTGAGCAAAAAGAGAAGAAAAGAGCAAAATAGTGCACAAGTGCAACTCTGCGGACCATTCTGCGGTCGCAGATCACACATGCGGACGGCAGAATTGATCTCAAATCGCAGAGTTTTACAGAGTCTGGAGCTAAAATTTATGTCAAGAATGCGGCGCAATCTGCGATCGCAGAATCAACATGCGGACCGCAGATGTGCCGCATAATGAACAAGAAGAAAACTCAGGGTCAGGATGCGATGCAAATCTGCGGTCGCATAACTCAAATGCGGACCGCAGAATGGAACTGCGATGAAGAACTGACCACTAGGGTTTTGGATCTGCGGAGAAACTGCTCAGAATGCGGACCGCAGACCTGTTCTGCGACAGATCTGCGGCCGCAGATGTGACCTGGAAGGGTAAATTTGTCCATTTCTGTCTCGAAATTGGTCCCTCTATAAATAGTTTTAAGAGACTTTTGTGGGCTCATCTTGTCTACTTTTTACACTACATTCCAAGACACAAATATTCTATATTTTTGGAAGCTTTTGGGTGGAAGATTCTCTCCTTTGTAAGCATTTATGACATTAAATACTCTTTGTCTTTTGTATTTTAATATATGTAGCTAACTCTAAATACTAAGGTTGTGGACCCTAAATGGGTGTTATGTTAATGGGTGTTTGACATTGAATATATGTATAATGGTTGGTTGATATCTATTTACTTCTTGTTCTTCATTTATTATTGGTGGTTGCAAACATTAACACAGGCCATTAAATTCTTGCTTTACTTGGGAAAGTGGGTTAAAATTTGGTAGAAGTAAATAGCAAAGACTCAAGGCCTTACGCCTTGTTTAATAAAATCGCTTAGGGATAAGTAGGTTTTATTTGGCATATATTGATGGTTACGAATTGCAACTCTTTTACATTTGGAAAAATTTAGAAGAGGAAATAATACTCAATTATTGGGAAATATTGGGTAGTTGCTTAGACATCAATTGCATATCAAGAACCGACCATTAGAAATATATCATATTAACGTCGATAGTATTACACTTCATTAAAGGGGACACAACCTTGGTTTAATCAATCTCATTAATTATCATATCAAAAATTCAAATAGTTATCATTCCAAATCAACTGTTTTCCATACTCTCGATACCATCACTCTACACACCTGTTACTATTAACCGAGTAGAATTACGATCTCAGTCGGGCAATACACTAAGTTAAGTAACCTTTTCACACCTATTACCTGTGGGATTCGACCCCAACCTTGTTGGGTTATTATATTTGACATCGACCTCCTTATACGAATTATTAAAGTATAATTTGAGCATATCAGCAGCCAAGCAGTGGATTGCCCTTCACAGTTTCGAGGAAGTGCACTCATGATGATCTTCTCCTAAGGTGTATGCTTCTTCAAGGATAACTTGCTCCGATACCAATTGATATTTTATACTGCAATTCTACACAAGGGAGGGTGATTTGCGTGGTGTCCAATTTTTGCGTGTACAAATTATAGAAAGACCTAGTTCTTTTATGCGTTCCTCATACTACTATTATGGAAATAATAGATACGGAAAGTAAAGAACACAAGTATTTTTACATGAAAAACACCAGTCTCAAAAGGTAAAAAAACTACAACCTGCTACTCAGTAGGATTTTTTCCAACACTTCACTAAATCACTAAGCTGAAACAACAATTACAAAATTCTCTGTAAACCTAAGGGTTACCTTTAATACCGTTGTGGAAACTAGCATCTAACTGTTGCGACAACTTTAAGTTAACTTAACTTGAATACTCCGAGTACCTAATATAATTATTTCTAGATAAAGCTGGAAGGTAAAATTTGAAAACACCTACTACAATGAAACTAGAATAAAAGACAGACACTTGGAACTGGGTCTTCTATCTGGTTCATGTAGATTCAGGTTCACACACTTTAATCACACAAGAATTTCTTGCAAAATGCCTTGCAATTTTTCTCCAAACTCACATTTAACTTCAGCTTTTGTGCGTGCTTGTAAAATGAGAACATCCTGCAATTTATAGAGTTAGTAGAATAGGGTATAACTAGAGTTCTTATGCTATACTCTTACATGGTGGAAGAGTTCTATTATCTTCAACTTCTAACTCTTCCCTTATCTTGGATAGAGTTCTCGTCAATTAAGGAGTCGTTTACCTTATCACTTATGCAACCTTTTCGTTCAGGAGATATCAGATATAAGAAGTTAGTCTTATCTCGTTCACGAGCATCCCTTATGCTTGAATATGCCCGTGTCTGTGTGCATTGTGTACAGACCTGGTTCATGCTCGAGTTCCTTTGTCAGTCATCAAAATAAACTTCACTTGAGCTAACACTAAGAATATAAGTTCTGAAAAGAACAATTGTCAATGATTGTGTCACTTCGAAAGCCAAGTGCAAAAATCTGGAATTTAGGGCTTGTGAAATTGAAAATTAAAATATTGTGTTGAAGAATTAGGTTCATGAACTTGACACATCTGTTCTAAAACATAGATTTGAAAAACTGAAATTGAAGTTAGGAGTAGGTAAAGAAATAGCTAGTGACATGCAACTCTCATTACAAAAGGTAAAAGATGAGCTATATAAAAGGGATGAACTGATAAGAACCTTGAAAGAGGACTTGACTAAGTTTAAGCATGAGCTAGATAGAACATGTAAATGGAACACATCCTCTGATGCTGTCATGATCCGAAAATCCCTCCGAAGGAGTCGTGATGGCACCTAGTCTCTAAACTAGGTAAGCCTACTACAATGCAGAATAACAACAATAACTAATAACAACTAGAATTCTTCTAATATGAATCCCTTATACAATGAACAACTTCCCAAAATAGGTGGTACAAGTCACAAGCTTTTCTAATAATAATTATACAAAATAAATACATCACTGCTCCGAAATAAAAGGAACAAATTGAAATAAGTTCATATGAAGAGGACTCCGAGGCATGCAAATGTTGTAGCAGGTTTACCTTGAGTCTCAACTGCAATGACCCGCACAACTACTAACGATCAAATACTTGGATTTATACACAAAAATATACAAAAGTGTAATATGAACACACCACGGCGGTACCCAGTAAGTATCAAGACTAACTTCGGTGGGGTACTAACGAGAAATAGTCCAGACACCTACTGGTCAAATAAATTGAACAGGATTTGATAATAAGCAATCAAAAAAATGACACAGTAATATCAACAGCAGGGAAAGAACATACTACGATCAGTAGAAATAATAAAGAGAAACACGAGTGGTAACAAAGATAAACCATATAATTTAACACCAACATAGCTGGACAAAGACAAGTAAAGAAAAGTGTATTCAAACAAGGAAGGTGATGCCATCTCAATAAATCATATCATAACCTCAACTACCAAGCCTTTAGCACACCCGGTAGCTCGTGCCCACAGATTTCTATCTCACTTTGCACAACGACATTCTCATACGATTGAGTACATAGTGTCCATAACTAATGCAATTAAGATGTTCATGGAGTCTCATTTACATAACATAAAACAGATTACAGTTATAAACCAACTAGGAACTCAACAAGAAAAGACGAAGTTATTATTAGAAATCATTTGAATAAAGAAGGTATCATTTTCAATTAAAATACAACATCAGATGATTATCACCTTTAACAAGGTATTATTAATAAATTAACTTAGTAGAAATTCCCTTTTTAAGTTAAATACAACCTCAAACGGTTTAAGAAAAATTTAATTGAGAAATTTAAATGGGTTAAAAACGTAACAATTTGTTGAAATTTGAAGTATTGAAATATATATAAAGGAAAGGTGAGGTATTGCAAACACTATGGATTCCAATACAAAGGATTACATTAGTAAAAGAATCTAAACCGTTAAAATACTTGAATTGATAACACTAAAAAAAATCAGTGTTTAGAGGCAGAATTTAGCGACAGAAGATATTCCGTAGCTACTTAACAACGGATTAGCGATGCATTTTGTAGTTTGTCGCCAAATAAGCTACAAAAAGTATTGGTATAAAAAATAGCAACGGAATAGCGACAAAAATATATATTCATCGCTAAAATTGGCGCCAAATGTTAGCGCCTTTATTTTACCTACAAATGTAGAGATGAAAATGAGGCGACAAAAATTTCTAAAACCTAGCGACGGATTTAATGGCAAAAAATCCATCGCTGGGATTTTACTTATCAAGACATTCCACATTTGATTGCGACAAAATATTTCATCGCTAGTTTAAGGAAACTCGATCCATCGCCAATTCCGTCGCTAAAATTTTATCCTAAAAATGAAATTAGGAAAACACGCCCACTCCTCTCTATTAGACTCCCACACTCAATACAATTAGGACAAGACACCCACTTTCTCTCCTCTCTATCAGACAGACTCCCACTCTCAATATTCTTCAACAATGTGAGTTTTTTACTTCAAATATAAAAAATTGAGCGTGAATCTAGGGTTAATGTCTGAAAAATAGAAGAAAACTTTCGAAATAGTGTATTATTTTTGCTGCAGAACTTTGAAATTCTTCAATTTTGGAGCCTCGATCTTGTTGGTGTCAGTAGTGCTTAGTTTATTATTTTCTTGTGTGGCACATGCTATTAGGTCAAGCCTTTCATGGGAGATTTGGAGAGTTCTGAATGTTATTCATTCCATCTCACTTAATTTTTAATTTTTTTTATTTGAATCTTGGGCTTGTTTAGATTCCTCTCCCATATAAGTTTATGGTTTCGGCAAATTGATCTTTAAATCCATTAACTTGTTATGCATAAAATTAATCTGCAATTGGAAAATTTATCACTTAGGATCTCTTTTCATAATATTTTAGTTTACATCACCCCAATGCATATGGCCTTGTTGCACTGGAATCTAACATTCTTAGTGATGGGTTGATCCTGTTGACATATTCATCAATTTGGTCAATAGGGATGATGAATGGGTGAACTAATTAGCTACTTTGAAGTGCAAGTTTGATTTTGTCTTTGAATTGCACCTTTCCTTGTTTTTGCCGCCTAAATTTTGCTTTGACTTTGTCACCTTTTTATTTATCCTTTAATCGAAAATATGTGTACTTTACCTTCTCCTTCAAAGTTGGTTTTTATGGATCTCGATGGTATTTTTTTGGGCTTCCCATGGTTATCATTATTTATCTGTAGTTTTGGTGTTGGTGGGTATCGGCTACTGGCTATGTTCTTTTGGATAGTCCTTAGAAAATGGGAAAGGCCTGGAACGGGCTGGCCCTGAGTCGGAGATGGACTCACAGGGCTAGGGTTCGCCGGAGATGAGCCGAAAAATGGCCATACAACTTGAATCGGAGAGCTTATGAGCTGGGGTCTTCAAGGTCAGACCTTGAATCTTCATGCAAAAAGAGGGTAAGGGTGAGTAGGGGTAGATATAGATTACACAAGGCCTAAGAGGACATGATTTCCGATGGAATAAGGTCGGAGACCGACAGAGAGGGCTAGGGTTTCAGATGGGCTTGGGAGCGTTTGAGAGACGAAGGGGATACAAGGGCGGCTGCTGAAGAGAAATGATTAGGGTTGGGGGGCTATTGGATTAAAAAAGGAAGGGGTTAACGTGGACCGTTGATCTAAATGATCAACGGTCGAGATTAAGGGGTGCGTGGGTCGGGTTTATTTAATTGGGTCTGGGTCGGGTAATTTTGAAATTGGGTAGTGTAATTGGGGGTTAGATTGGGGCTGGAATTGGGCTAAAATTGAAATTAAAAAGGGCTACAATTTAAATAGCCAATTTTCCCCAATTTTAATTTTATAAAATAGTAATTGATGTTCAAAAATCAAATTAAAATTACTGAGTTAATAAACAATGTATAAGTACTAATTTAAAAATATTAGGAATGATTTTTGATTATAAATGCTATTAAATCGAGAAATAGGCTAAAATTACAATTTCATGCAGTTTTAATTTAAAAATACCAAATGGACTTGTAAAATATGTAAAAATCATGTAAATTATATTTGTGGGAATAATTATTGGATTTTATAGTGCAAAATAGGCCATAAATTGGTTTTAAAAATTCTTAAAAAATGTGGAAAAATATCAAAATCTTTGTGGATGTTTATACATGCATATACATGTTAATTTGAAAGTATTTTGAGTAAAAAAAATATATAGGGGAAAATTGAGTATCAACAGCTGCCCCTCTTTACCCGAGGAGGATGAAAGAGTTGTCGGGTAAAGATAAGATGTCCAATTTTGACCGGAGACGGCGATTGTAAAAGGATATTGACCGCGCTCTGGTTTCTGAGCTGCCTACATATCCCTGGTTTTACAGGAATCAGGCCATATGTAGTTCAGGGACCATTATGGAACATGCCCAATTACCACAAAAGTAAAAGGATAAAGATCATCATAACTAGCACATAAACACCATTGAACTCAGTTCTATACTCTGTTTCCTTTTCTTGTTGTAGTATTTCAGAATTGGAAGTAAAAGAGGGATATCAAAATGGTTCAGATTACCACATCAATGGCCATTATTTAAACCCCACAATTAAATATTTTCAATTTTTTTTAGACAAATGAACTAAGAAGATTATGTTTATGTGAATTTGAAAGAAATGATTCTAACTAAATGAAGAAGAATACTAATACTGAAATGATAAAGCATGACCAACATTCTTTTATATACTTTATAAGACAATACTAAGAGTCTGCTTCCAGATTACAACTAATAGTAATACCAAAACTTAGATAATTTCTCTGCAATTCTCCATTCAAATACTCACCATATACTTCAAAATTCAATTAACCCAACAATACTTATTGCTAAAACTATAGTAGCAAAGCGTGACAAATACTACTTTTAAATTTATAATCTTCAAAATGATTACATTGGCGGTGCTCTGAAGTTGTTCCTCCTACTACTCCTATCTTCTTTTATTCTCATTCTAATTTTACTGGTTTATTATGAGGAAAAAAATATTTTCCTTTCTGTTCATTATTTCCCTTTCATAAAGATTATGTTCTTCAATATATAACATTTCATTTGTCTTTAAGATTCTTATTTTGGTCAAAGAAAGGAACTGAGCATTCCAAGATTTGTTTTCATTCCAAGATTGGGGTGTTAGTAATTCTCAGCTTATTCTGATATCAACTTGTTATTCATTTTAGAAAGCATTTTGATGTCTTACTAATAAAGAACTCTAAGGTCTTGTTTATCTTAATATTAAATAGGAACATGGACAATTTAGAGCGTGATTGGATGTACAAAAGGTTGGATGGCCGAGGGGGTATTAATTCAAGTTTCATAACTGGTGTGAACACGTTTCTCCAGTTTGCTTGTTCTCAGCGCAATCGCATGAGTGGTGACAATGTTAGATGTCCAAATGAGTTAAAAAAAAATTTATTTTGGAGAATTCTAGGTATAATCCATCACAATTAGATTTTGAAAGTATATTAACTTTTATATGTAACTTATTAATGTTATTACTTTATAAAATTATTTCAGAAGGCTTTCTACTGGGATTCTTCAACTGATAGTGCGGTGCAGATCCAATGGGAGCGTAGGGCAGCAAGAAGATACAGTGATTTTGTTAGCAAACTAAAAGAAAATATGGTGCAACCGTATACTATTCTAAATAATGTGTGGGAAAGTTGGTTAAGACTTTGGAAAGATCCTAAGTGTGTTGAAAAGTCAGAAATAAATAAAAAAATTCATTGTGGTGGGAGCAAAATTGTCACTAGGACTCATACAGGTGGCTCTATCAGTGTTGGGGAGCATCGCAAGAGACTTTTAAGTGTATTTATAACTTTTCCCTCTCATTGATAGTAGAGTTAGCAATCTACCATGCCCCTTTGAGAATAGAGGCTTCTCCAACTATTATTTGACTGCTTGTGTTCCGAAAACCTGAGGTTCAGCAAATAGATCCTCATTTTATGAAATGAACAAATGTAATTCAATCTCTTCGAACGATTATATCTTTTAGAAAGTACCTCTAAATTTATAGGTCATGTCTGATCCATCAAAAATCCTGATACGCGAATCAGCTGAAGTTAAAAGCACTTCTGTTGAACACCCTGGAGCAAACTGGACATGAACAAGTTCAGCTTTTAGATAGATCTCCTCCAACTCAAGATTGCAGCCTGAGAATTGTAAATTTAGAAGAGAGAAATACCTGAAAACCAGTGACCTTTTTGGCTAAGGACTTCTTCGTGGGTTCGAGTTCAATGTTTTCCTTTTGTTCCAGTTTACATTCTAAATCACAAACGCGTTGAAAGTTAACAGTTGCATCCCTCTGAAAATTATCACTAGAATAAACGATTTTGTGTGATGATTTACTTACCATAGTAGAATTGCCCTACTTGTTTTGACAACTGATTCAAGTTGTGTGGTAAATGGCCTTTTAATCCCAAACCACACTGATATAAGGCCTTTTAAAAATATCCTCATGCTTCCCAAAGTGCCTTCTCCTAAACATTTCACTGATATAAGGCATGTTAGTTTATGCAATGTCATGAGTAAGATTTTTTCCAAGGTTCTCAACACTAGGGTGAATAAATTACTTCCTAACCTGATCAGTGGTAATCACAGTGGGTTCATAAAAGGGAGAGCTATAACTAAAAATATTTTGCTAGCCTAGGAAATCATTCAAGATATTGGTAAACCAAATATTCATGGAAATGTTGTATTAAAATTGGACATGACAAAAGCATATGGCAGGGTATCTTGGCCATATTTATGCATCTTAATGAGGAACAAGAGGTTTTGTGAAGTCTAGATTGATATGATTTTCAAGCATGTGTCTAGCAACTGGTATTCACTTCTTAATGGTACAATGCAAAATTTCTTCAAATGAAAAAGAGGTTTAAGACAGGGAGATCCTATTTCGTCTTCTCTATTTATTCTTTGTGCTGAATTTCTTTCAAGGAAACATAATAAACTATATTACTCTAGTAGTTTTTTAGGTTTTCATATGAGTAAGAACGCACCTCTTATTAGTCATCTTGCTTTTGCTGATGACAAAATCTTATTCTGCAGTGGTATAAGAAATTCTTGAAAGATGATCATGGACATTCTTAGTACTTATGAAAAAGTCTCTGGCCAATTAGTAAACAAGCAGAAGTCATGTGTTGCCATTAACCTCAATGCTCCTATTGAAGCAACTGCAAGAGTAGAAAACATCACAGAAATGGAGCATAAAATATTTCCAACTAAGTATCTGCGGTGTTCAGTGTATGTGGGCAGGAAAAAAATTGCTATTTTTTTAGATATTTTTATAAGGCCTTGGAAAAAATCTTACTCAGGATATTTTTACCCAAGAAAAAGACTAGTAAGTAATACTAATATAGTAGTGAGTAGTGGGAAAAATTGGAAAAGGAGAGAGGTGAGACAATGGGTAAAAGATCACATGATTCTTACTCAATTCACTGCCTCTGTACTCTGTAGCAAAGCTGTCATCTTTTCATTGATTCTTCTTGGAAAATATAAAAAGACTAGATCTTTGATTTTTGGTATTACTACTTACTATGTAAAATTGCATACCAAACTTCTGTAGATGTTGTATGTGTGTGTGTGTGTAACTGGGGGTCAAGTGATGCGTTTTACATTTATTAATTTTATTGTTTGGGATAAGGTGTGGAGATAGCTTGGAATTAACAGCTTTCCAACAAATATGGTAGTGTTGTTGCTGACAATCACAGTGGTTTAAGCTGAATTTAACGTTAAGTCTTGGTTAGACTTTAGGACTTGGACCAGTAGAAAGAATTGGAAAATGTTTATGATTTGTCTTACTTCTTTCAGTATGCATTGTGTAGAGACGTATAAAGGGAAGAGCTTTTAGTTCCTAATTGCCCAACTATACCCTTTTGTTACTCTATCTTCTTAATTGAATAATTTTTGTATAGGCTGTTAAAAAGGGGTCGAGATCCAACACCAAGTGAGTTGCATTTGCACGTCCATACACATGGTAATGATGGAAAATCTTTTGTTGCTGAGAAATCCCGAATCATACATCTAAGATAACTTTTTAATTGACTTTACTTTCATATATTTTTTTATTTTGTAAATTGAATGTTCTTATTACCTATTCTACAGGAAAAATATCAGGAGATATTACTGTCACACCTCCTTTTTCCGAGCTTTACGGCTTTTACTACATCCCGGGAAGAGATATAATAAAGAAAGGAGTTTTTTCAATTTAAGGACAATCGAGACGGGATTCGTTTTTATTTAAGATTCAGAGTCGCCACTTGGGAGATTTATGGTGTCCCAAGTCACCGGTTTGAATCCCGAATCGAGGAAGGGTTTGACTCTGTTTAACAGTCGCGAACCAGAAATCCGGGTAAGGAATTCTGTTAATCCGGGAGAAGGTGTTAGGTATTCCCGAGTTCCGTGGTTCTAGCACGGTTGCTCAACTGTTATATTTGGCTAAAAATATTTGATTTTTTGATACATGTTATGCTATTTTTTTTGTAATTTTTAGAATTAATTACCGCTTTTTGACAATTATTTTATTTAAGAAAGTGAACGTTGTATAAGAATAAGTTTTCGGATTACTACAATGAAGTAGGACGAGTCAACAGGAGAGATAACTCGCAGTAACAGCAGGAATGCAACAGGATTAAAATCAGCAACAATTTGGAACAAATTTCGACCCAAAATAATTTCACAATGCCCAGAGATGACTTATAGAACTTAAACACACAGCTAGATGACCCAAAACAGTCCAGAAACCCAAATATAACCTAGTTAAAACCAGCAAATGCGAGAATCAACAAATCAGATTGAACTTGAACTTTTTTTTTAATGTAACAGTAGAGTTTTTTGGAAGTTTTTCTAATGTTTTTGAGTTTTTCAAGCTATGAATTCTTCGAATTTGGATCTGGGAGCAGAACTTGTTTGAGGAAATTTTCAGATTTTTAAAAAACTTTCTCTAACAAGGCATATCAATGCCTATTTATAGATATAAAGTTGGAGGGAAACTCAAATTTGAGTATTTGTATATTAGTCCCTTTTTTATTTAAATTCTACCCTTTATTTTTAACTTGTAATGCAATTAACTGCACTTATTTGTTGAGAACTATACTAGCACCCCAGTCTAGAATATTCTATTCTATTCTAGTTCCTTATTTACCCTCACTTCAATTCAGAATCTACCAAATTACCCTTTTCCTATACCCATATTGCCCCTAGAGTTATGTTATAACTACCATTAACCCTTTTTCTATATCTCAAAATACCCTCCCTTTACTTCTGTAATTACTGTTTCCCTTACCCCTAATTGCCGGATTTTAACTAATCAATTCTATAATCAAAATTAATCAGAAATTAACAATCATACTGCTATAATAAACCAAAACTACTAATTAGAAATATGAACAGCTATAACCAACCCTAGTTCAATCAACAATTAACAAACACGAGTAATTCAAATCACTGCCAGTGAACATAAAATCTAATTAACTACTGATTTATCCTTAGATTGATATCGAATTTATTTACTAACCAAAAACTAATCAGAATCTATACTAATTATTATTCAAACCTAATAGTATCAAATTTTAATCCTAAAAATACTATTTTAAAATAGAAATTAAGTAAACCCTAGTAAAACTAATAACAAAAGTATCAACAGAAATCAATTAAATACATGATGAGACATAAAAGACAAACGCATGCAAAAATAAAAGAAACTTAAAACAGAAAAATAAAGAAAAGGATTTGAAGAACTTATCTTGGTTTCTTTCTTTTTTTTTTTAGCTCGTTTCGATCACTTTTTTAGCAGAACTTATTTGAATCCTTTAGGATTCATGACCCGTAACATACCTAATGGTGTATTTTTCTAAAAGAAAATACCTATTAGGTGTGTTACGGTCATGAATCCCCAAAGATTGACCGGAGATTCTTGATCAGAAAATTTGAATTTGAAATTTGAGGATTTCTGGTGGGTTTTGAGACAAGTGGATATGGGGAATGGGTAGTGGATATTCAAGCATGTCTATGGTGTGAATTAGGGGTTATTTGGATGAAGTGTTGTTCGCCGGAGATAGGGTTCCGGCGAGACAAAATTGGATATTCGACAAGATGGAGTGATATTCGAAGGAAAACAAGTAGAGGGGTGGAAAGAGGAGTTCATGGCGTACCAACGGTGTAATTTTGGTGGTTGTTGGCGATGGTGATGTTTCCCGCCGGCAAGGGTTCCGGCGGGGTTGACAGTAGAACAAACGATTAGGGTTTGGGTGGGGGCAGAGACGAAGAGGAATGAATATTGAAAAATGAATTAGGTTAATGTGTTTTATTTAATTTGGTGTATTGTTTTTTGGCCATTGGATGAATCAATTTGAACGGCTTAGATTAGCCGGGTACCACATGGTGTCGTTTTGATTTTATGAGAGATCAGGCTGTGACCGTTGGATTAAGGGTGATCAAGGGCTGAGATTAAAAGATTCTAAACGGCGTCGTTTGGTTATATACTAGTGCGCAGACCGGATCAGGGGGTTTGGGCTTGGGCGTGTAGCACTGATTTGGGCTTGGGCAAATGGCCCAATTCATTTAATAGCCCTTTTTCTTCCTCTTATTTTTTATTTACTTTTCTTATTTTTTACTCATTTTGTATTTATTTTTGTATTTTTCAGCTTATATATTTTTATATCAAAATTGTTTTTTGATTTTATAAAATTGAAAGATTAAACTAATTAAACTAATTAAAGCCTAAAATCATTTAATAACTATTTTGTAACAATTTCTAATTAAAACAATGCTAAAATAAACTATTTTTGTGGTTTTATTTAAATTGTTCTAAAATGAATTAATACCTACTTAATACTAAAATGTGAAATTAAATTCCTAATGCAAATGCATATTTTTTGTATTTTTAATATGAGTTATTATGCACAAAAATACAAAAAATATCAACAAAAATTGTAAGAATAAAGGAAAACCATTTTGTTTGGATTTTTTTTAGGAATAATTTGCTTAGGGCAAAAATCACGTGCTCACAGCTGCCCCTCTTTGCCCGGAAACACGAAGAGTTTTCTTGCAAAGACAAGTGAGCGGTAATGAGGGATTTTTTCCCGTTCGCATATTCCGTGTGAAGCATTTTCGAAAGAGTTTGACCGCACCCTACTTCAGAGGTTGCCTACATATCCCGGGCTAAACAGGAATCAGGTCAGTGTAGTTCAGGAGTGTCTGGTTGCTGGGACTACCAGGAGCTGTGATTTCACTGCTGTTGCTGCTGTTACTGCTTGCTGACCTCCTTATTACACCATGTCAATATAAAAAGAAA